>PITA01003244.1:0-143390 GCA_004023965.1 Spilogale gracilis
TGGGGGGCTGGAGCTCGAGGTGAGGCAGGACTGCCATTCCAAGTGAACAGAGTCATAGAAATCCTAAAGACGCCAGTGTGGGTAATTCCAGGGTCCCTGAAGACCCGGATTCTGATCCCAGTACCTACGTGTCAGAGAGAATGCGGATATTGTAAGTCCCACAGAAGATATTTCTCTCCTCCATCTGGACCTGCTGAGTTTCCTGGTTCTGGTATGCGGCCCACAGGTTGTAGTCATTCTAACAAGGGAACACTCGAAGTCAAAGCACAGTGGCAACTATACCCCAAGCCCTAAACACGCACCCCCTGAGGACTTCCCCAGAGGGACATAAGGGCCCACGCATCCTTCCACCTCGGGCTGTGGTTTCCACTATGTGTGGGTAGGGAAGGACCCATGAGCAGGCCCTAAAGTAATCCACGGAGAGCAAAGGGTCCTGATTTGTCCTCCATCTCTTTGTACATTTTGTGTGTTCTGATTCCACGAACTTTCAAGGTCGCCAATCGCCCAACTGTTCGAAAAACGAGCTCACAAAGGACAATGCTCACAAAATAAAGCCACGGGTGCCTCTGGTCGGCTCTTGTGCAAACGTCGGGGTTTCATGGGCATAGTACATCCCCCTGATGGTACAGCATACTGGTGGGAACTCAAACCGTATATGAAATCACTGCTACACACTCTATGCATTTGTGTCTCAAAGTCTGCACACAGAGGTGAGCTTGATTTCTCCTTACAGCTGCCTCATGAAGTACTTCATCTGCCCCAGGAAGCAGTCTCATCTTTTTACAGGTGAGATACAGCTGAGCCTCGGAGAGAGGAAACCAATTTTATCAAGTCTCAACAAGGGTGTTTTCCTTACTTTTCTGAGAGTTCCTTCCTTTCTTCCTCCCTCCCTCCCTTCCTTTTTTCCTTCCTTCCCTTCCTTCTTTCCTTCCATCTTTCCTTCTTTCCTGCCTGCCTTCCTTCCTTCTTTCCTTCCTTCCATCTTTTCTTCTTTCCTGCCTTCCTTCATTCCTTCCTTCCATCTTTCCTTCTTTCCTTCCTTCCTTTCTCCTTCCCTCCCTCCCTCCCTCCATGGCACACTTTCTGAGCCCGAATGGCAAGCCAGACATGCTAAATTTTGGCACAGATGACTCAATTCCTCTTTCCAGTCATACTCTTCACTCTCAAATAGCAGTAAATGACAATGATGCTGGCAGGAAACCAAAAAACAGTGTGACTTTATCATGAAAGCAAAGAAGATCACAGCATCACATTTGGACCTGGGAGCCCTCCTGGGAACATCTCTTCAGAGTCTCCTTCCTACTTAGCCTCCTGCATGCCCATAGACTCTTCCTTGAGATGCCCACTTTTCTGGGTTCAACCTCCTTCTTGATCTCTAGCCCAGCAGTGATGTCCACCTTAGAAGCCTCTCCCCAGAATCTGTCAACTTGAATCCCCTCCAATGTCCAAGCAGCTCAGATATACTGCCTTGAATTAATCAAGACTTTCTTGGCTTCTCATGGCCTGGGCTGGAATGTCTTGGCTCTTGACCATCAGCTAAGTTTTGAGAGCCTAGAAGCTCCATGGTGGAGTCATTGGGAGGGAAAAGACCCGATTCAAATCCCAGCTCTGCACTGACCAGCTAGGAGACTTTGGGCGAGTTCTGGAACCTCACAGCCTTCATTTCCACATCCAGAAACTGGGAGAAATGATATCCACTCAATCTACAGTGAAGATCAAGTGAATGATGTGTACAAAGTCCTTAGCACTATGTCGGGCACACCATTCAAACTTGGTACCCATGGAAATCACCACCCCTGAGAAGCACTCACCTATACTTTTCCCTAACAGACCCCTTAACTTCCCCATCTTACTCTTTAGCGTTCCTCGTCTGCTATCCATAGTGCTTTACCTGTTTCTCTCTCTTTTCTAAAATTAGAACATTTCTAAAACATCAAACACTGGGGCCCCTCGGTGGCTCAGTCCTTAAGCGTCTGCCTTCAGCTCAGGTCATGATCCCAGGGTCCTGGGATCGACCTCCGCAATGGGCTCCTTGCTCGGCGGGAAGCCTGCTTCTCCCTCTCTCGCTCCTCCTGCTCGTGTACCCTCTCTGCCTTTGTTTCTCTCTAATAAATAATTAAAATATTTTTTAAGATTTTATTTATTTATTTGACAGAGAGAAACACAGCCAGAGAAGGAACGCAAGCAGAGGGAGTGGGAGAGGGAGAAGTAGGCTTCCCGACAAGCAGGGAGCCCGATGTGGGACTCGATCCCAGGTCTCCGGGATCGTGACCTGAGCCGAAGGCAGTCGCTTAACCAACTGAGCCACCCAGGCGCCTCTATTTTATTTTTTTTTAATATTTTAATTGGGCGCCTGGGTGGCTCAGTTGGTTAAGCGACTGCCTTCGTCTCAGGTCACGATCCCGGAGACCCACATCGGGCTCCCTGCTCGGCGGGAAGCCTGCTTCTCCCTTTCTCACTCCCTCTGCTTGTGTTCCCTCTCTGGCTGTGCTTCTCACTGTCAAATAAATAAAATCTTTTAAAAATTTTTAAAAATAAAATAAAATAAAATATCAAACACTGCCTGGGTAGTCCTTTTTTGTCAGGCAATTACTAACTAAGTCACCCAAAGAAGGGTGTTAGTTCTGTTATAGAGCAGCAAGCTTGGAAAGAGCCAGTCAGCATCCAACTTGCATCTCTGTCCCTCTGTCAGGGAGACCTGAAACCCTCTGTGCCTGTCTTTTCATCTGTAAAATGAGTGAATAGGCCAACTCAAAGATATAAAATTGCAGGTCAAATGAAGTCCACAGATGTGTTTTCTTTGGCCCCCATAGTTTAAAAAAAAATGCTTTTAATTGGTTGCCCGCATTTAAGGAAAACGAGAGATGTCACAAATAATTCAGATTTCTGATTTCTCTTGAAAGCTCTGACAGACAGGGTGGGTGAGGGGTCCAGTCTCGAGGGCAATCAATCGCTGGAGCTGTGCAGCAAGCTGCCGCCTGCATGGGGAGGGAACTGTCCAGCTCCTGGTGGTTCTGCCACACCCACTCATGCCACCAACCTCCCTCAGTCATGTGACCTGTCTGGCTTCTACAGACACATGAACTAGATGGTCGCTTTGGTCCCTTCTATCCCTCAAATTCTACCTCATACTCTACAGTTTCCTTATGAGAGGGTACAGTCTGGACGCTCCTCATTAAATATCCTTTTGGGGCCCACTGAATAGATTTCAAAATAGAAGTCCCTTGAGCGGAGAGGAGGGGGCAAGGATCTGGTGGTTTTAGGAATGACCACCACGCCTGGATAAACTAGAGAGAGAGCTCAGAACCTTTCATCTGCTCTTCACTGTTGCCTGAGATTTGGTGGGGATGGGGGTATCTATGGTTAAATAATTCCCCCTTTCATTCCTAGAACCAGAAAAAACCTGGAAATGAGAGGGGAGAAAGCTTAATTCATTTGGGGCCCTGGACATTCTGGACCTACCCTGGCCCTTCCATTCCTGAGACACAGATCCTTTCAGCCTCTGGACGTGGGGGCTGACAGTCATTGAGGAAAATCCCAGCTATCACTGACATCCACTGGCTGTAACAGATGAGGAATTTCAGGCTGAAGGAGAGGAAGTCACTTGCTTAAGGACACACAGCAGAGAACTCTGGTCTCCCTTAGGGAATGTCAGTCCTAGAGCCTACATCCATGCGCTGTATCCTATATCCTTCCATTTCCTCTACCCTCATACGACGGCTAAGTGTGGACTCCAGTCCGGCTAAGGAGAACAGGACGTCATAGTGACTTGCCCCAGAGGCCACTGCCACCCACCTTTGCTCTCAGTTTCAATTTCTGATTTTTCACACGCATGTGCTTCCCATCATCGATTATTTTGGGAACTGGGATAAAAAGCTTGTTGGCATAATTAGGATCGATTCCCTTTGTGTAGGATCCCTGAGGGAAAAAATATACAGAAAATGGTTATTACTCTTGGCCCTTACTCTCCAAGAGGGGGGAAACTCAACCTTGGCAAGATCTGAAAGATGGGTAAAAGAAGGAAGGAAGGCCCAGGCCTGGCCCATTAGGCTGGTAGTGTGCAGGGACTGGCCTAAGGTGGATGAATACCAAAGATTTGGAAGAACACCAGCAGGACATGGCCAGAGTCCTCAGCTTCCCAGAGGATGGCCCGCCTCACAAGCCTGGCCTTTTCCTGTCTTCCGTTATCTATCTCTGCTGGGAAAAACTCAAGCCACCAGGAACCCATGATGGAGGGTAAGGCTTCAGGCAGGAAACAGAAGTAAAAATGCCAGGGAGGGACACTATTCCAGGAGAACTGCATCTTGACCCAAGAATATACCTTGTGGTCTTTGAAACACCTGGGGTACCATATGAGGCAGCTCTGGGAACATACTCATGGCCCTCTGATTGCCAGAACCACCATATAGCTCTCTGGGGAGAACAATCCCCCACTCTGTGACGTGTCAGAAAGGCTCCACGTCTCTCCTCCTGAGAGGTTTCTATATAGGTTGTCCTCTACTAGATTCACTGACCACGGGGTGATTAACAGGGAGACAGACACAAAGCAAGTAGCTACTGAAGCCTACAAAGCAGCAAATGTGGAGCAGGAGGCCAACTAAGGGTCTATGGAACAGACCAGAATGGCCCACGGTCCGGCCAACCTCAACACCAAAATGAGGCCGGTCTCCGGATGGACCCCTCCCTCCAGACAGGAAGTACCTGCAAGAAGGTAATATGGCTCTGAATGAAAGTATGCACTGACAGATCCATCTTGACCTGCTGCACCAGCATGGCCCAGTGCTGGCTCACGGAGGCACATCTGTGAAGGCTGTTTTTATCCAGCAGACCTAGGGGAAAAAAAAAAAAAAAACATGGACCTGGGAACCTCCCAACCGAGCCACGATGAGCAACGTCCAGAGAAATCCCTCAGTATAGCCCAGCATACTTAGAATGTATTTGGAGAGGTGAAGGGGCAGGTAACGGATGAAGTCCTGGTATTTGCTGACCCCAGAGGACAGGTCTTTGACGACATCCAAGTCGACCAACAGATCAGAAGGGGGGTATTCTGCCTTCAACAGGCTCACTTTTCTGGAAAACATCCTGTTCATCTCGGAAATACACTGGATGGAAATCTTCCTTTGTCCTTCAAGAGGAAAGCCAGAGAAAGGTGCAGGATGAAGCTAATTCTATGATAACTCCAGGCCAAGAGAAGCCCTCAGGAAACCCTCTCCCCAAAAATAGAGCTCATCAGAATCCACCCTTAGACTACTGGACTTTTATCATTTCTTCTGCCAAACTGGAAATAATAACCCTCCCCAACTAAATGCACAAGGACTCTTCTGCCTTCCCAGTTCAGGGAGGATACCCATGCCTGCATCCCCGACTCAGCTGAAATGGCTTTATGCCTGGACTTTCCTTAGACTATTCCAAGAAAAAAAAATTTAAACAATTTGTAAAGGAACAAATGAACGACATGAATGGGTCAAGTGTTGATAATTATTGAAGTTGAGGGGCGCCTGGGTGGCTCAGTTGGTTAAGTGACTGCCTTCGGCTCAGGTCATGATCCTGGAGTCCCAGGATCAAGCTCTGCAGGACTGGGCTCCCTGCTCAGAGGGAAGCCTGCCTCTCCCTTTCTCACTCCCCCTGCTTGTGTTCCCTCTTTAGCTGTGTTTCTGTCAAATAAATAAATAAAATCTGTTAAAAAATATATCAAAGTTGAGTAATGGTTATGTGTGTGGTGATTACACTGTTTATGAAATCTGGAAATTTCCAGATTAAAAAGTGCTTGAGAATCGATGCTTTGTGTTTCTTGTAATTCGATCACGTAGAGATCTCGCCTTACAAATCAACTCCAGGAGAGCTTTGAGTTTCAGCCCCAGTTTCCCACTGCTTTTGTTTCCTCCTCAAAACTGAATCCAGTGCTGCAAAAAATAGGCTCTGGTGGGCGGACCTGTAGAGGAGCCCACCATGCCAAAAGGTCAGGGGTCAGACAGGGGATGCTGCCCCAGGACAGAGGGAGACCCCAAAGGAAACCTTTTGATAGTTCCTTCTCTGAGCTCTATTTTCAGGTGTCTCTCAGAGGTACCAAGATGGAGAAGTGAAAACGTGCACTTTGGGTTATAATGACCGCCTTCAATTCTTGCTTCTCCCTCTTGGATGTGGGGTTCGATACCGTAATAAGGATCAGTGAGCCCAACACACTGTTGGTGCCAAATGAATGTTTGTTTCCAAAATCTGCTACCTGTGCCTGCCTACTGCTCTGTGCCTGCCGCTCCAACCCCCCCCCAAGACTTCCTAATCTCCTGTCCATTAGCTTTCTTGCTGACTTACCAGTATTAGATGCTTCACCCCCCATGTTTTCAAGCGCATTTTCTTTTCCTGAAGCTCTGGACAAAGGGAAGGATGTGTTCTTAGTGCTGGCTGCCCAGAAAACATCTGAGGTCTCAGATGGCACCTTATAGTCTTTCTCGGGGTGGGGGGGCACATCACTAATGTGTTGATTGGGGCCTGAAAAGCCACGGGCCAAGACAAGGTTGCTCTTTAAGAAGGGGTTGTGGAGGAAACGAGGTGAGACAAACTGCTTTATTTCTACTTGCTTCTCTTCAATCTAGACAAAACGGACCGGGCCAGTCATGCCTGGTTTCTCAGGGCACAGGGGAGAGTCTCTCTGACTTTCTATACAAAAATTGCAGAAGGGGGCGCCTGGATGGCTCAGTTGTTGATCCCAGCCAGCGTCTTGGGCTCAAGCCCTGCATCAGGTTCCATGCTCGGCCAGGAGCCTGCTTCTCCCTCTGCCCCCTCCTTGTGCTCTCTCTCTCTCTCTCTCTGACAAATAAAGTCCATAAATAAATAAATAAATAAATAAATAAATAAATAAATAAATAAGCCTTCCCAGTGTTTCTGATGCAAGCTAAAGTTTGAGAATTCCTCTTCAAGGTTGGATTTTATGCACAAGCAAGGAGTGTGGTGGAATGAATGGGCAAAAGCCCTAAACTTAGACCCCTCGGCCTGGTTTCTGTGCAGTGCAAACGGAAGGGCAAACTAGTTCAGAAGCCCCTCACCCAGTAAGGCAGAAACCACACCAGCAATAAGGCACAAGCTAGCCACATCTGGGCTGAAATCCAATTCACTGCTGGACGGTGGGACACTGGGTGGCTCAGTGGGTTTAGCATCTGCCTTCAGCTCAGGCCATGATCCCAGGATCTTGGGATCAAATTCTAGCATTATGGGTTCCCTGCTCAGCGGGAGCCTGCTTCTCCCTCTCCCATCCCCCCTGCTTATGCTCTCTCTCAAATAAATAAAATCTTTTTTTTTAATTTTTATTTTTTTCCCATAACCAAGCCACCCCACCTGTCCCCCTCTCCCCCCCCAGCAACCCTCAGTTTGTTTCCTGAGATTAAGAGTCTCTTATGGTTTGTCTCCCTCCCCGGTCCCATCTTGTTTCATTTTTTCCCTCCCTACCCTCTATGACCCTGACACCCCACCCTGCCTCTCAAATTCTTCATATCAGAGAGATCATATGATAATTGTCTTTCTCAAGTAAATAAAATCTTAATGAAAAAGTTTTTTAAAAAAATAAGTAAATAAATTCTTGACAGTTACAAGTTCTGCACTTCCTTCTGTGTGTTCATTTTATACTTTTGTAGAAGGAAGTCACAGTCAGCAATTTCTCCTTCAGTAAACAGGGCAGCAGGTCGGGACAAGGAGCTCTATCCTGCATTCTGGAAAATCCCCGCCTCCCTAAGCTCGCTCTCGCCTCCGGTTCCTTTACAGGCTGGCTTCCTACTCTACCTGCGGCCTCGTTTACCTGCAACATTGTTCTGCTGTCTCAGAAACAGGGCTCTGATGACGTTGGCAGCCATCAGCAGTAGCTTGGGGTCACACATCTGCAGGAGCAAGAGTGTGTAATTTGCCTTGGTCCACTGGGTGCTTCTCCGAAACCAGTACAGAATCTCCCGCATTTTCTGCTCCACGGTTTTATCCAACATATGGTTCAAGGAAGACCTGACACTTTTCCCCCCCTTCCTGCTGACGTTGATCCGGGACCGGCTGAAGATGAAATCCTTCCCCTGCGTGGTCTGAAGGATATTCTGAAAATAGTGCAGCAAACAGAAGCTATCCAGCTGCTCCAGGATGCTCACGAGAAACCTTCTCTGGGGCACCTCTCCGATCCTCCTGAACCACTCTTTGGTATAGAAGATCTTCCAAGCCAAGACACATGTCTCGCACTTTTGGCACACGGGTACAGAACTGTCTCCCTTCTCACAACGAAAATAGGGGGCATTCCTGGGCCTCAGGTCCAAGTTTTCCATGATCCTTAGATGACCAGCTCATTTTATCCTTGTCTGTTGTCAACCCCACCAAACACCAGACGTACAGGAGAAGCGGGTAGATATCCCAGTTGAGACTTTTCTATTATAAACATTTCCCAGAAAAAGGTAAACCCCTGGCTTGGATGGAAAGCTGATCTCTCCCAGAAACTGCCAGTAGAAGTCTGCCTATTTGTACTGACCTCCTAGGAAACATGGCTTTTACCGTAAATCTCCTAAACCAAGCACTGCTTGGGGGAGGCAGTTGCTGTATATTCTGAAAGAGCTGGTCATCACAATTCTAGAACAACAAGAATAGTATTAGTCAAATTGAAGAACTACGTGGCACCCTCTTAAAGGAAAAGACATATATACCGTGGAGCCTGGCGTTGAGCTTCAATTGTTATTAATGACTTTTAAATATTCATGATGCACTTCTTACTTGTATAGCTGTTGGATAATCCTGAATATGTCTATATTCATTTTCTAAACTCATCGTTGAACTGAAAACACAAATGTTTAATATCAACGTAAGTTGTTTCACTACTTCAGAATGCTAACCAGAAACCTCTGCAGGGAAGCCCTCCTACAGGGAAAAACTTCACTCAACCTCCATCACACGCAAGAGCATGTGTGTCTGGGAGGCAGCACCAGGACTGAATTTAAGGGGGCAGTTGCCCCTTGGGGTGCATTAAATTGAACACAACCCAAGGCAGTGTTTGAAAGCAAAGAACTTTTAATTACTTGATACAAATAAGGAGTCAGGGAAATCGCTCTCAAAGAATCTTCTCTCTCGGGGTTAGGACAGGAAGATTTATTCAGTGTATTAGGAGCCAGGGACAAGGAGCTTGTATATACATTAAGGAATTTGTACACACTCTATTACCTGGGCATTTCGGTTCAATTGCTCAGGCCTAGCCTGTCCACATGCTAGTGTATACATTATGTCCAAAAAATGGCAGAAAGTGCAGCCTCTAGGTGGAGAGCTTAGTATTATAATGAGTTAAAGGTAAGTTCAGGTCAAGATGGGGGGGGCGGGGCTCGGAGCAGGGGAATCGGTACAGATCTCCATCTCTAAACTGGCTCAAACTGGCTCTAGTAGGAGCTCTGGGGTGAAACAGGCTGCTGGGCTGCTCTCAAACCAGCACGTTTCTTCCTGGCTCTCCTCGGTTCCCCCTCTTCCTTCGGCAGCTAGCTTTCAGTCCTTTGATTTGAGTACCTCCCGTTGCTTCCCAGCCAACAGTCCGGCCGAGGGGAAAAGGGTGAGCAGTCTGGGGTAGGACTCCTGGGTGTGGACCCCAGCCCAGCTGATTCCTAGTTCTGTGTACACAAGCACATTACTTAATCCCCTATGGTCAGCTTGCTTATCTGTAAAACAAAGACAACAATAGTTTCGACTTCAGAGTTGGGGGTTTTTTGAAGATTAAATGAGATACTATATGCAAAGCACTAAAAAGACTGCCTGTTACATATTCAGCCCTCCGGGTAAGTACTAACTATCATCCTATTGTTGTAGTCCTCATGAGTGTCACTGGGACCACTGTCCTGGGCAGCCAAGCAATCAATGCCCACTCTAGTCTCTACCACAATCTCCAATCTCTATGTGCATTCATTTGAGATCCATGTAAAAAAATAACCCTATGCATGGTTTTTCAAAAGAATAATGACAAAGGAGCACCCAGGTGGCTCAGTTAGTCAAGCGCCTAACTCTTGGTCTCAGTTCAGGTCTTGGTCTCAGTTCAGGTCTTGGTCTCAGGGTTATGAGTTCAAGCCCCATCCTGCATGGAGCCTACTTAAAAAGAAGAAGAAGAAGAAGAAGAAGAAGAAGAAGAAGAAGAAGAAGAAGAAGAAGACGACATGCTGTGGTTTATGATCCATTCAGGAATGATGAGTTGGGTCATTAGAGACAGCCCTCTGAGTGCACATGGTCCCTTGGGTTCCCAAACAGAAGGCTTCTGCTGTCACTTATGACCTAGAAGGAGACCAGGGGCTCAGTCAGCTTTTCAACATTTTGAACAACAAAATCCTATTTGCAAATCATATCTTCTGTAAAAGCTCAATGTGGAACATAGACAAAAGTGCTGTTAGCATAAATCTGTAAGTTCAAAGTTTGCTTGTTAGCAAGGCAATTGGGGAGAACAATTGGCTATTTTGATGAAGACAAAATTTGGGAGCCTAAAGTTAAAGATGGCAGATGGTTGGGGCGCCCGGTGGCTCAGTCAGTTAAGTGTCCAATTCTTGGTTTTGGCTCAGATCATGATCTAAGGGTCGTAAGATCGAGTTCTGTGCTGGGGCCTGCTGAAGATTCCCTATCTCCCTCTCCCTCTACCCCTCCACACTCTGCAAATGGAAAAAAAAGAAATTACAGCTTCCTTCTAAGAGTAGATCAGATGTCTGAGACCAGTTGTCACTGCTCTTGTCACTATTATAATGATTTCCCTAGATTAAGCCAAAATGTTTGGGGTAACTGAGCATTCTGGAGAGCAGGCATGGTTAGAGAAAGGTATTGAATATCGTTGCCCGCCTTGGTGGCAAAGGCAGTCCCATACAAGGGTCAGTATTAGGGACAGGAATCAGGCTGCGAAGCAGATGTTCTAATAGCTCAGCCTCTTCTGCCTGAATTAGCATCTGGAGAAAAGGTGAAAGTGGATTAGCATCTAATGTCTTGGGGAGTGTGGCCAGGAGGAAACAGTGCCCATGCGCAGAGGGCTTGGGTCTATAAGCAGGGGACACCTTACATACCCCCCCAAATTCCTACAAACTGAAAGTAGCTTGTGTTTTTTTGTTTTGCCTTGTTTTATTTGTTTTTATAGAGGGAGGTAGAGAGTGGGATGGGAGGGTGTGAAGAAGCAGATGGAGAGAGCAAGAGAAAATATTAAGCAGGCTCCATACCCAGGGCAGAGCCTGACGTGGGGCTCAGTCTCAGAACCCTACCCAGGCACCCCTAAAGTGGCTTATTTTTGAAGGTCCTACTTAATTAGTAAGGCTGCCAAACATCAAAGCAGTTTTACCTACCCAACTCAGTCTTCATTCCCTGCTGAGGGCCAGCTGTAGCCCCGTGGAAGAGCACAAATCTGGGCATCGGAGAGACTGTCTGGAAGTCCACTGCAGCTCCTTATGCTATGTGACCTTGAACAAGGTCCTGATGCCTCCCTGAGATCCTATTCTCTTATCTGCAGAAGACCCATAATCCCCACCCTGCAGGGTGTTGTACTATGAGGACTGCATTAATTACAGTAGGTAAGCATGGAATTTACTTCTGCTGCCTGTGCATTCCACTCACTATCTCTACACGCACACGCACCTGCACACGCACATGCATCTTACCTGCAAGGTGACCTGATGGGATAAGCCATTGGCACCCAAAGAGGCAGGTAGGCAAATAAGTCTCATCATAGTTAAGACCCAGGAGAAGAAAACATTTCTCGAAGGAAGGCTTTGGGGCTGAGAAGTCCACCTGGAGATTGCTCAAACATCCAGACTACCAGCAGCCTGGAAGCTTCATGCCAGTCCCCTACCTGTCCTTTCTGACCCGTGTTCTTCACGATTCTGATTAAACCGTCTTCCCACAGGGCTCCTGTCTCTTCCTTTGCCTCTCGCACAGTTTGGAGAGCCCCAAAGTGTACGGCTGCTTCACCTCACCCAGCTCTGCTGCCCTATCTAACACTGCACCCTCACACACTTGCTCAGCCAGCAGGAAGTCGGGAAAGGGCTCTGGGCCGGAGTAGGAGGGTGTGCGGTGAAACCGGGCTGTGGTACAGCCAGCTACACACCCCTCGATAATTCCCCTGCCACTCAGGGCCTGCTCCCCTCCTGTTAAATGTACATCATACCTCCACCTAGTCCTAGGTGAGTGTCAGGGTCAAATGAAGGGATGCATTGGAATGGCAACGTACAATGTGTAAAGAACTATACAGGTACTGTTATCAGGGAAAGGGGGGAAATTCACATGTTATCATCACCTCCCCATTGTGCATCGTTACAAAGTCAATTGAACAAAGTTTCTGCTCCTGAGAAGTCCGAGAATTTCCAGGCCGCTGAATTGCCCTTTGACTTTGAAAGAAGCAAGTGGCAAACAAGAGCATTGATTAAACATGTTTTATTATCCACAAGGGCGAGAACCAAGAGGAGCACAGAAAAGTTCAAAACCTAGCTGTTGGTGGTTGAAGAGCCAAGCAGGGTAAGGAGAGAGAGCTGTAAACCAGTGGTTCTCACACTTCACTTGGGCTTCAGAATCCCCTCAAGGCTTTAATAAACCAGACTGCTTAGCCTGGTCCCCAGAGTGTCTGATTGCTAAATCCAGGCCAGGGGCCCGAGAATTTACATTTCTAAGAAATTTCTGGATGGTACTCATGTTGCTGGTGGTGACACCACCAGCTGTAAACTACACTTATGTCTCAAAGTCTATGAACAGAACTTTGTTTTACCAAATGAATACGGGGCGCCTGGGTGGCTCAGTTGGTTGGGCGACTGCCTTCAGCTCAGGTCATGATCCTGGAGACCTGGGATCGAGTCCCATATCAGGCTCCCTGCTCAGCGGGAAACCTGCTTTTCCCTCTCTCACTCCCCCTGCTTGTGTTCCCTCTCTGGCTGTGTTTCTCTCTGTCAAATAAATAAAATCTTTAAAAAAAAAAAATCAAGTTTGAAACTGACTGAATAGAAGATGGGGCCTCCTCCAGAGAGGAGGGTCTGGGAGGTGTGGCTGCAACAGAAGAAAGGATGACATGGGTTTTTATGAAACTTCTGGAAGCATGTTATAATTTGAAAAGGCTGAGGACACTAAATTGCTATAGCTCAAAGCACCTCAGATAAGAAAAAGGGGTTCATTGCGGTTTGATTGTAGTAGCTTAGTAGGATCTTTATGTGAGACATAAACACATACACTTTTTCCCCCCAAGTTGTCAGAGTCACTACATTAATTAATTCTGGGAGAAAGCTGTTAAATTGGGGGAAATGATTTTAACCTCGAATGCCTGATCACTGCGATGGTGATCCTCCATCTCTATTAGATGACCTGATCACTCTCTTCTTTTCCAGTACCTGGCCTCCTCCCTCCAGGGATACGGGATTTTCTCAACAAGATTAGAGAACAGACTGGAAATGAAGATAAAGACTAAGCATGTCCCAGCAAAACCTGGACGACCAGCCATTGTACCCAAGTGTGTGCCCTGCATGTGCATATCAGCTGCACACGATATAGTGACCCTCCCTGCAAGGCCTCCTGTCCTTCCACTGTCGTCTCTCGTTGGGGGTGCAGAGGGAGGGGAGTCGAGCTCAAAGCTAAGGAAATTGGGAGAAGCAGGAAGTGTGCATGCTACCATTTCTTCCACTTCTCTCTTTGGGTAATGGGGCTGGATTGATGAGCCCCAAAATGGGGGCAATTAGTTGTAGAGATGGGAGGAATCAGATAGATGGTCAGTCAATGACACAATACAAAATTCAAGATGGCCCAAGAAGACATCAGAGGCAGCACCTCAGACATGGAATTGAGGGATGTATTCCATATTGCTTTGTCTGTTACTGTCATGAATAGGAGATTCTTTTTTTTTTTTGAAGATGTTATTTTTTAAGTTAATCTCTATACCCAACATGGGACTTGAACTCACAACCCCAAGATCAAGAGTCATATGCTCCACTGAGCCAGCCAAGTGCCCCTTGAATAGTAGATTCTTATTTAGCTCTTCAGATTCTACCATTTTTCACTTAAATTTAAATCAATTTCTTGGGGCGCCTGGGTGGCTGTCAGTGAAGCATCCAACTCTTGATTTTGGCTTAGGTCATAATCTCAGGGTCATGAAATCAAGTCCCACATTGGGCTCCTCCGTGTATGCTCTCTCTAGCTCTTACTCTCTCCCAAATAAATACATAAAATCTTTAAAAGGAAAAAAAAAAAGATTCTCTCTCTCCCCTTCTGCCCTTCCACACTCCTGGTCTCTTTCTCTCTCTCTCTCTCTAAAAAAAAAAAAATATATATATATATATATATATCAATTATATATATATCAACTATATAGCAATTATATATATATATATCTCAACATATATATCAACTTCTTGTGATCAAAAGATACATTTAGTTATGTTCTGGGTCACCATTATCTTAGTGCCTAGCACAGTGGCTTGTATGTTATAAATGCTACATGTGTTGAATCAATTTGATTTCAGAACAGTCATTCCAAAAACATGCTGAACCAGGTTAGAGAAATAAGGGCTCCACGATTGGGCCAAAATTCCTATCTCCTCATTCCATCATGAACCTTGGGAGGCCGTGGGAATTTACTCAGGTTCCCTAACATTTCTGGAAAAGAATGCCATATGTACTTGAACTTCAACAAGTTGAGACAAGAATGAATTACGTAGTGGCCAAAATTACATTCTGACTCCACAATTGGAAGCGGTCTAGTAACGGAACAAAACAATCACGCACCAGAAGGAGCTCCTGATGAGCTCAGATTTTTTCCCAAATGGTCTACACAACGCAAGAGGAAATGAATGTAGGTAAACACAGAAGAGTAACGTGCTCGCATACACACACACAACTTGGGGGAAATGACAGAATATAAAATAGGCCTTTGTTCTCTTATTTTTTTTTAATTTGTTCATTTTAGACAATTCTTGGGGACCAAGAATAAGAAAAAAGATATGCCCATCAGTGGAAGCAATGACAGACAGAAAATAGATGTCTTTCTCTCTCTTTTTTTTTAAGATTTTATTTATTTGACAGAGAGAAAGACAGCAAGAGAAGGAACACAAGCAGGGGGAGTGAGAGAGGGAGAAGCAGGCTTCCTGCCGAGCGGGGAGTCCAATGTGGGGCTTGATCCGAGTCTCTGGGATCATGACCTGAGCCGAAGGCAGTTGCTTAACGACTGAGCCACCCAGGCGCCCCAGAAAGTAGATGCTTCTAACTCTCAATTTTGCTTTGATCTTTTATACCAAGAAGAGAAGTGTTGACACTGAAACTGAACAAAAGGAGCTGGCAGGAAAATGAAGCCCGAGTCAGTTAAGGAGACAACCAAAGGGTCTCTTTATAAGAGCTCAGGCTTTCTGACCTAAACAAACTACATCTCACGACACTGACACTTTGTTTACCAATGTGACCAAAGCCAGGCAGAGAAATTAGGAAAATGGGTAGAGCATGGGGATACACAAAATTGTCTCAGTTTTTAAAAAGAAAAAAAGAAAAAAAAATAAGGTAGGTTCTGGAAACAAGAGATTCATCAATTTGATGTTAACTGACAGGAGAATCTTAAAATGGTTTAATCAAGCAGTTGGTGAGCCTTTAGAAGATAAAGCAGCTGCACCAATAACCCACAGCAGTTCCAGAAAAACAAGGCAGGCCAAGCTGTTCTCATTTTCTCTTTTGAGAGCATTGAGACAGGTGGAACGAAGAAAGGCTGGCATGTCATGATTTCTCCCTTTGGGAAAGTCCTTCCTGCTGTCTGGTGGATAAAAGGCTAAAAGTGGGCAATCTCAGTGCATAGTTTTACCAAAGTGTAACTTACTGAATCACTAAACCCAAAAAGGTATCAACTGGGGGCTGCCAGATTCCATATTTGGCCCTTCCCTAATCAATATGTATCAATGATAGTAACACTTCAGAAGAAAAGTTTACCAGCTGTGTGTGTGACACCAGGCTAGGAAGAAGCACTCATCTATTGGCTGCAGAATCAAGAATCAAAAGCATCTCTGCGAGCAGCAATGACACAATGAAATTTTAAATTCAAGTAAAAAAAAATGAACTTGGTAAAATTCAAATTTTAAAAAATCCCCCAAAAATTTCAAATCCTACACTGTATAAATCCTAGAACACCAATAGAGGATAGTATCTCTGGAAACAAGACAAGCAAAGCAAAACAATGTACTCTTAAGAAAGGACCATCAGACTGTCAAAGAGAAAAAGACTTGCCTGACACAGTTCACAGGAAAAGACCCAGAAGTTATGAAGGAAAGTGGGAAATGAGGCGTGAAAACAAGATGACTTTCCTGGAGGATGTGCGTGAGCACTGCCTTCAAATATGTGAAGGACTGTCCTCTGAATGAGAAATCAGACAAGTGCACATCTCGAGGTGAGAGCCTCCCCAGAGGTCATGAGGACTAACATTTGGACTCTGGAAAGACATTTCTTATCATCCTCACTATCTAAAAATTCGATGAGCTGCTGGGTGAGGTAGTGAGGTCTCAGCTGTATGGCCCACTCAGACGGAGTGGATGCCAAGGCACAGAGGGTTTAAGAGACTCGATGCCCATGCTGAGGAGCTCATTGTGTAGCTTCTTCCCTTACACATAATACCCATGATGGAATGAGGAGGGCAGCAATGAGTAGTTGTTCAAATCTCCACATCAGCCTGCCCAGGTTCAAATCCCAGCTCTGCCACTCGCTCACCATGTGAGCACAATGACTCTGAGCAAATTCACTGACCCCTCCCCCCATCCCCAGGACCACGGGTTCCCCATCTGCAAACTCAGGATGATAGGAGCCTCGACCCCGAGGGAGCTACCATGAAGGTGGAGTCAATGGCCAGGTAGCATCTGGAGTAGGATCTGGGGCGTAGGCAATGCAAAAGAGAGTCTGCGATTGATTCTGATTACTCTGCAATCCTTTTGATCGCTCTGAAGATTCCTGGTTACAGAGCTTGGGCACAGTGTGACATTCACCTTAGCAGAGAGGAGAATATCACTAGAAAATGAAATGGGATGTAGGTGCCTAGGGAGTAGAGAACACAGAGAACAGCACAGCAAAGAACAAAAGGGGAAAATCAGAAGCCTCGGTCCTTGTGCAGGAACCCACGTTGATTCCTAAAGCCACTGGCAGGCATTTCCAACCCCCAGGCCCTCTTTAGATACAGGCTGCTAGCCCCTCTTTGTGGTCAGCAAGAGTCTGGGGTCTAGGGAGCAGACTCGGTGGAAGCTGGCATTGGCTTCTCAGGCTCCTCCCCCAGATCCATGATCCGGATGGCATTTTCCTTCTTGGAAAGCCAGAACGCAGGGTAGAGTGGCTCTGAAAACTTGCACTCAAACTTGTGAATCAGAGTCATGGCATCAGGCTCTATCCCATAGAAGGAGAGGATCCCCCCCAGAAAGTCCACGTAGATCCCCAGCCTCCGGAAAGGGCTGGCTTTGAGTGGGGTTTCCGTGTCGCTGTGCCAGGCTGTGAACTCCTTCCCATTCCAGTGCAGGCTCCAGGAGAAGTTGTTTCCAGAAATGCAACCGTTGCGCCCCTCCCCTTTCCGATCGATGCCTTTGCAGGTCAGGCCAACATAGGTGCCCGCCCCGGAGATCTCGACCTCAAAATAGTGCCTGTGCAGGTAAAGGCTCTGTGGGGACAGCACCTGCCGCCAGTGCACAAACCTGCTGGGGAGGTCCGGGTAGGGGTGTTCCCAGGGCGTCGTGTTAGTGACCTTGCGATTGTCCTCCTGCAGCCGCAGATACCTGTGAGCTGTGTCCGGGTCAAAAGAGATGTCACAAGCATCTGAGGGGATATGGAAGAAGGGGGGGCGGCAGGTCAGGAATGGACAGGGAGCAGAGAATACAAGTCACTCCACTTCCTTTCTGAAGTTCAAATTGCTTAGCATTGACCTTGTGATTTGTGGAACTGAATCAAGACATAAAACCCACTGATGTAGTCATTCATTCAACTGATACAAATTGAAAGCCAGGCACTAGTCTTCTCAGTGTTGGCAAGGGTTTGTGGAAATAGGCACTCACATACCCAGTACTTGATTCTTTTTTGTTTTTTTACTTGACCAATATTTAACATGGTAAATAAAATCTCAATCATTCCCTCAAACATATTCTCTTCCCAATCCCAGAGAATAAAAAAAATAAATAATGGCATCTCCATGCACCCAGTTGCTGAAGTCACACTAAAGTTATTTTGGGCATTACTTTACCCCCAGCCTCACCCCCCCCCCCCCCGACACCCAGACAATCTCAAGCCTGGTAGATTACACTTCTGTCCAAACCACTGTTTCACCCCCAATCTAGTCCAGAACCACGCAACAGGCTCCTTGCTGAACCTGTCTTGGCCCCCTTCCATCCTTTGACCACCACAGAGCCGCAGAGCATGTCTTAGGGCATCGGCTAAGGGAAATCATGTCACCCCAACTTCAAGACCTTGGATAATGTCTCCTGCCCACAGAATAAAGCAGTGACCCCTCACCCCAGCCTGCACAGCTAGGCATGACTGGCCCTTGCCTCTGTCTCCTGCCCTCTGGCCTTGATGGCCATGGTCCAGCCATCCTGACCTCAGAAACATGCAACACTGAGCCCACTTCAGGGCCTTTAGCACAGACCATTCTCTCTGTGACATCATCATCAGCCTAACCTGAGCCTGGGGGAATCCTTCTGCTCCTTTCAAATTGTAGCTAAGTGAGGCACCTGGGTGGCTCAGTCATTAAGCATCTGCCTTCAGCTCAGGTCATGATCCTAGAGTCCCAGGATCAAGCCCCATATCGGGCTCCCCACTCAGCGGGTAGCCTGCTTCTCCCTCTCTCACTCCCCCTGCTTCTGTTCCCTCTCTAGCTGTGTTTCTCTCTGTCAAATAAATAAATAAAATCTTTAAAAAAAAAAAAAAAAAAAGGGTGCCTGGGTGGCTCAGAGGGTTAAGCCTCTGCCTTCGGCTCAGGTCATGGTCTCAGGGTCCTGAGATTGAGTCCCACATGGGCTCTCTGCTCAGCAGGGAGCCTACTTCCTCCTCTCTCTCTGCCTGCCTCTCTGCCTGCCTGTGCTCTGTCAAATAAATAAATAAAATCTTTTTAAAAAAAAAAAAAAAGCTTTATTCTAAAATAAATAAATCTAATTAGACCAAAGGAAAGCAAAAACAAAAACATCGCTTTAAACTCTTTAAAGGAGAAAGAGAGGCTCCCACTGGTCAAGCTGGCAATCTGAGCCACATGATTTGGACAGGTCAAACAATCTGACTCTATAACAGGCTCGACATTCATAACAATACCCAAAGAGACAAAGTTACTATCAGGTATGAAAAAAGACCTTTATAATGCCAAAGAAGATAGGTTATAATAGGATACATTTTATCCTTATCTTAATGTCAGGAATAAAGGGCATTTGGTTTCTTGTATTAATTAGATCTGTTTAGAAAAACATAGATGTGAGTGCCTGGGTGGCTCAGTGGTTAAGCCTCCGCCTTCAGCTCAGGTCGTGGTCTCAGGGTCCTGGGATCAAGGCCCACATCGGGCTCTCTGCTCAGCACAGAACCTGCTTCCTCCTCTCTCTCTGCCTGCCTCTCTGCCTACTTGTGATCTCTCTCTCTGTCAAATAAATAAATAAAATCTTTAAAAAAAAATAGACGTGCTTCTTTCAGGAAGCAGGAAAGAATAAATAAAGGAAACTATGGGTAAGCGGAGAGGTCCTGAGAAAAAGTAGAAGCTGTGGCAAAAACAGGAAGTAGTCCTCGGAACCTGAGGCTCCATGTAGTAACTGGAGGGGGAGGAGGTCCAGCGTTTAGCCAACCAGTGATCACCTCCAGAAAACAAGCAGTAACAGGACTCAACGGCATGTTCCAAAAAGATTGATTCGCCAAATGTCATAAAAATATGCAATCCTGGGGCCCCTGAGTGGCTCAGTTGATTAAGCAACTGCCTTCCACTCAGGAGACCCGGGATCGAGCCCCACATAGGGCTCCCTGCTCGGTGGGAAGCCTGCTTCTCCCTCTCTTACTCCCCCTGCTTGTGTTCTCTCTCTGGCCGTGTTTCTCTCTGTCAAATAAATAAAATCTTTAAAAAAAAAAAAAAAATGCAATCCTGCCTCTCCTGGGAGATGAAAGCGTGTGAACTGGTTATGTACTGATAAGAAACACAGTGTTTTCAAACATGCTAAAAGACCGGCTCAGCACCACATAATGACAGAAAAACAAGTCACACAATTCTGGCTAAGCCAGACTTCAAAGGGAGACATCTGGTAAGCAGACAGGAGCTTCCCAAGTGCCACGCTCATGAAAGACGGTCTAAGGGACTGGACCCAGATTGGGGGACAACACTAAGGAGGTAGGGAAACATGGTGATCCTGGATCACCGTGGGGCCAGAGAAAGGACACTGGTTGGCACATTTGGCGAAACACTTAGATAATTCTATAGAATAGCTAATAGCAGTATAGTCATGTTCATTTCCTGGTTTCGGTCTATGTACTGTAGTTATAGAAAGTGCTAATGTTCAGAGAAGTCTGGTGAACAGCAGACCAGAATTCTGTCCTATTTTTTCAACGTGTTGTGAATCTGAAATTATCTCAAATATGAAAAGCAAAAAAATAAACAATTTTTTTTCTCCATATCCCGTTTAAGGATAGACCCAAGGTTGCAAGAGCCTGAAACTTCCAGGAAAGATGGTATTTTTGCACCAACAAGCATTACACTGACGTCAGGAAGTGGGTAAGGGAAGCTGTTTGCAACTTACACTGAAGGAACTGTTGCCTGGTGCTGGGCTCGGGTTTTGAGGTCCAATACTTGCGTTCAACAACAGCGGACACTTGAGTGCTGATATCATACTCCTCTAGAAAATCGGAGAGTTATGAATGCATACCTGTCTAGGTGGTCAGGAGAACCTAAGAAGCAGGACTTCTTAGCCACCATTCCCTGGGCTCCCTGGGGGAAGAAAGGGCTGGGCTCTAATCATCAGAGAGAATCACATTCAATGGATGATTTCACCATGAATGAAACAAAATATGCCAGAGAATGATCCCAAACTGACTTGGGATCAAAGTACAGGCATTAGCAACCTCAGAGACTAGTTGGGGAAATTCGAGCCAATGGCAGGATGTAACTAACTCAACTTCTCTGGGTCTCTATCACAAAATCAAATCATCAAGGTAAGTGTCCATTAGCCACCGGTCTGGCCAAAGGACAGCTTTGAACGTGAGCCATTCCCCCGGATTTCGCCCTCCCTCCCTGGCTCTCTCATAATCTAAGAAATACATATTCCATCGCCCACAGCCCAGGCTTTCCTCACCTTCCTTGGAGAAATCCTGGAGCTTTTCCTTGTAGTTCTGCAGCAAGTGGATTAAGTGCACCGTGGAGTCTGTAATGACCCGGCGGATACCTGAGAGTTTGTCCTTGAGTCCAATGTAAACACTAGGGAAGGCACTGTCCTCGGTGCTCTTAAACTTGCAGTACTCCTGCAGGCAAGGAAGCATGGCAGAACTTGCCTTCATTTCTGAAGTTCTGAAATTGGACTGCTTTCATTACCTCACTTCCTGCATCAGTAAAATGGGTTGGTGATAATGTGGCCGCCACAAAGCAGGCATATGTAACATGTCTAGCTCAGGACCTAACAATACAGAAAGTTGTTTGTTGTTTTTTAAATTGGGAAAGTGGGCTTTTAAAAATCAAGAGACTGGGGTGCCTGGGTGGCTCAGTTGTTGGGCATCTGCCTTTAGCTCAGGTCATGATCTCAGGGTCCTGGGATCAAGTCCCGCATGGGGCTCCGTGCTCTATGGGAACTCTGCTTTTCTCTCTCCCACTCCCCCTACTTGTGTTCCCTCTCTCTAGCTGTGTCTCTGTCAAGTAAATAAATAAAATCTTTAAAAATAAATAAATAATAAAAAAATAAAAATCAAGAGACACACATAAAAAATAAACATAAAAAATAAAAGTGAAGAGACATTATTAGATGCCTATGAACAGCTCCAATGCACTTCCCAGGCTAGGGACCAAGAACAAGAACACACCACCGTATGCCAAGAGTCCAAATAGCATCACTAACGTTCCTGCTACTTTCAGTATTTGAGAGAGGCAGAGGGAGAGGGAAAAGCAGGCTCCCCACAGAGAAGAGTTCCCTGGACCCTGGGATCATGCCCTGAGCGGAAGGCAGATGCTTAAATGAGCCACTCAGGAGCCCCTCTTTCTTAGAATTTAAACACAAATCACGGTATGGAAGGGAGGAATGGAGCAGCAGGGGCAGCACTGGGAAGACCCAGGAACAGGTCCTCAGGCAGGCAGGCTGCCGTTGTCCTACCAGCTCAGTCCAATCCACCGGCTTCCTCGGATTCTGTGCTTAAGTAAGGGTTTGAAAACTACCTTCAGGCAGATAATCATATGAAGTTGCTTAAGCTTCAAAACAAGGCAGTGATTAGGAAATGTTACTCTCAGATGCAACATAGTATCAATATCCATTAACTCCACATCGGGCTTCCCGCTTGGTGGGAAACCTGCTTCTCCCTCTCTCACTCCTCCTGTTTGTGTTCCCTCTCTGTCTCTGTCAAATAAATAAATAAGATATTTAAAAAAGAAAAAAAGAAAACTTAGCAATGGAAAGAAAGTTGTACCAGAATGGTTAGGCAGACTATCAGTAGGCTTAGTGCTGTACAGGAGAAAAGTGATATTTTAAACAATGGGTGGGGGGGACTGGGTTTGTAAGTTAAAGTCCTGGAAGAAAAATTATTTGTGTCCTCTTTAGGGGAACTCATGATGTGAGAAGCCAAGTATTTATTCCTATTTTCTTTGTTTTGATATTGAAAATCAAGGGAGGGGCGCCTGGGTGGCTCAGTTGGTTAAGCGACTGCCTTCGGCTCAGGTCATGATCCCGGAGACCTGGGATCGAGCCCCACATCAGGCTCCCTGCTCAGCGGGAAGCCTGCTTCTCCCTCTCTCAGTCCCTCTGCCTGTGTTCCCTCTCTGGCTGTGTTTCTCTCTGTCAAATAAATAAAATCTTAAAAAAAAAAAAAAAAGAAAGAAAGAAAAGCAAGGGAACTGACAGAAAGAGGGGCATTCTTGTGAGTGTCTTTGTCGGTCATTCTCTGTCTGCTTCTCTTTCTCTCATTAAAGGGGTAACTGTAGTTGTTCTGGGTGGTAGGAATATGGATGATAGTTTTCCTTCATCTTTCCCTGTGTTTTCCAAGTGCTTTTTCATAATAAACATTTATACTTGTTTAACTAGAGAATTTTTTCAAAAGGGCAATCAAGAAAAATTATTTGTACTTACAGATATTAGAGCTGAAGGAGCCTTGAAAGTTACTGACTTTGGGGGTGCCTGGGTGGCTCAGTCAGTTAAGTGTCTGCCTTTGGCCCAGGTCATGATCCTGGCGTACTGGAATCAAACCCCATATCGGGCTCTGTGCTCAGAGGGAAGCCTGCTTCTCCCTATCTCACTCCTCCTGCTTGTGTTCCCTCTCTAGCTCTGTTTCTCTCTATCAAATAAATAAAATCTTTTTTTAAGATTTTATTTATTCGTTTGACAGAGAGATCACAAATAGGCAGAGAAAGAGGGGGAAGAAGGCTCCCTTCTGAGCAGAGAGCCAGATACGGCCTCGATCCCAGGACCCTGAGATCACGACCTGAGCCGAAGGCAGAAGCTTAACCCACTGAGCCACCTAGGCATCCATAAATAAAATCTTTTAAAAAATAAATAGATAGATAGATCATCTATAGATAGATAGATAATCAAAAAGAGAGGAAAAGATAAGAAAAAGAAAAGAAAGCTATTGACTCGGACCTGATTGTCTGATAAATGAGGAATTCGAGACCCAGAAAGTTTAAGTGACTTGGTTAATAACTGCACAGCTAACTAGTGACATATCTGGGATGATGGGATTTACACCCCATCCTTGCAAAATTATCTGCCCTTCAGATCTGGCCCTAATGGCAGGTGGCCTAGTGTAAGAGTTGCCCTCTAATGAAACGTCTCCTCCAATGGGCCTTCAATCAACCAGCACATACAGCCCTCTCTGAAAGGCAAAAGGTCTCTAGCCTCACCCCTGCCAGGCACACTGACCTAAGCTCCTCATTCCCCAACCTGAAACCCTCCATCGGTGGTGTCCATCCATGACCATGCAGAAGAACAAAGTTCTCTCTCAGCCAGATCCCTCCCTGGCCCAGCCATCCTAACCTCCATCCCTAAGTGCCCAGCAGCCCACCCTCCATCCTTAGAAAAGTGCCTTATTCCCCAGATCGGTTGTGGTCTCTCAAACCTCTCTACCCATGCATAGGCTGTTCTCTCTTTGGGCATGACTTACTTGCCATGCCCCGGTTCCAGCCTCCCACTCTGGGAAAAGTCTGGCCTTCCCCTCCAGTAGTTCTGTATTCTGCTAAAACCAGCTCCCCTCTGTCCCCGTGGCTCTCCGTGCACCCCCCACTTAAAGGAGCAGTTCCATTCCCACACTCCCCACATCTGCCACAGGCCTAGTGAGGGTGCTCCCTGGCATTAGGGGCCTGGAACAGGAATGCCTCTCCCTCCATCCCCCCACCCCTCCAGCCCCCACCCCCGCACCTCCAGAAACAGGACGGTGCTGCTGATGGCAGCAATCCTCTCCAGCTCCTGCTTGCTCTTCTCCATCCGGGCACTCCTGTGCTCCAGGTGCGTCCTGATGCCATTGGCCTGGTTCAGGGCAGCTTGCTCCTTCTCCTCCAAGAAGAGCATCACGTCAGCCTGGGCCTTCCTCACAGCAGCAAGCAGCTCCCCAAACTTCTCCTCCGCCACCACCTTCACCTCTGACACTGACAGCTGGCGAGGGAGGGGACAGTGAAGAAAATGTTAGCGAGGTGTGTGCAAGGTTCTCGAAGCTCAGCATACAGGACTGTAAACCGGAGAAACCTGTAAGTTAGGGTGTAATTTTCTATTATAAAAAGAAGATTTGGGGGCGCCTGGGTGGCTCAGTTGGCTAAACATCTGCCTTTGGCTCAGGCCTTGATCTCAAGGACCTGGGATCTAGCTCTAGGTCGTCTTAGGGCTCCCTTCTCCTTCTCCAGCTGCCCCTCCTCCCTCCCCAAACCCCACCCCCTGCCCCTCCCTCTCAAATAAATAAATAAATAAAATCTAAAAGGAAGATTTTATTCTCCTATGAATCCTGGGGTCCTGGAAAAAAAAAAAAAGGATTTACTTTCCAGGGTGAATTTACCTATCCACCATCATCGACTTCATCTCTCATACATCTGGTGCTCTCTGAGACCCCCAGCAGCTCGGACAGTCTGGGGTTACGATTCAAATGTCTGAACTCAATTCTCCTACCAGGGAAAGGCATGTATTTGGTATACTCGATCGTTCTCTTTCTTTCAGGACAGTAAGAATTTGGCTTCTTTGAACAAATCGGTAGCATGATTTCACTTTCCCGGCATTTCGTGATGTCAAGTGAAACTGCCCACCAAGCCCATCAGAACTGAAAGCAGGTCTAAGTGTATGGTGTTTCTACTAGGCACAAAATGTTTAGGGTGTGAGTAGGTAGCCACAGCCCCTGAGCATGGCAGGACCCACGTACCTGTGCAGGAGGAATCCACTGTCCAGATGAAATACAAAGCAAAGTCCATGTGATAAACACTAAGGGTTTGCATGATGACACTTACGCAGCTGCATGTGCACATTGCCCTTTCACAGGATGAATATCCTTTATGCCTGCCTTCAGTCAATGTCATGTTTATAACATCCACCCGAGTGTAAACGCTTTCCTCTGTCCTTTGATAGTTCTTCAGCACCCGTGCTGACAGCTCCCTCTGATATTGTCTACTTTAAACTTCATCTAACCGTCTTGGACACGCTTTCCTTTGCTACCATTCCCTTCACCTCATTCCACAGTGCAGGTTTGCTCTCTGCCTGCCTCAGTGTCCCCCTCTCTCCACCCACACCGATCCTGTCTGAGAACAACCTGAGCAACTCCTCCAGGTGCTGTTTTCTGTCCCTCGGTCCAAGAGCAAGGGCCAGCCCTGGATGTCCACAGGGAGCCCAAAGATCGATACCTATTCCCTGGCAAGAAAGATGCGAAGGGAAGGAGAAAAATAACGGGGGCCTAGAAAGGAAAGGACTCAGAAACGATGGCACTCTGGGCCCAGGGCATGTGAAAACCTTAAGGTTTGGAGGGCGAGATGAAGAAATGATGATTCCAGGGAGCTGGGGCCCCTGCTTGGCCAGGGCTGAGGAATGCAAGCCCACAAGAATGCCTAGTGGCAGCCCAGTCTTCAATCTACTGGCAAGGAGGGAAGGAGGAGGAGGAAGGAAGCAAGGGGTATCTTTACAGGGGGTGGGGAGATGGGTAGAGCCCCTCTCTACTCTGTCATTTTCATGCCAACTGCCCCACCGCCTGTTGGCTTCCTCAAGGCTGGGGTAGCAGAACAGAACTGGAAATAAATGAGCCGGTAATGAGGGCAAGTAGGAAGGCAGACGGGAGATCCTCCCCCAAATTCCTCAAGCCTAGACAGAGAAGAGCCATAGAGAACAGCGGCTGTCATGTAAGAGCTCACCATCAAATTTGTAATCCCTGAAGCATCCATTTCAAAAGACATCCATCTGGAATAAACATATTGCCGACTGTGTGACACAGCTAGGAGCAACACAACCAGATATGGAATTGGGTCACCCCCCACGCATGAAGCTCCCTCTTTCAGAATTCCCTGGGGGATATAGGTAGCTGACCTTGAGTGCCCCTGCTTCTTCCCAAGCCTGAATTCCTGTTCTTATGCTTGAAATAAGCTAAGGAAGAGTGAGCCCATGAAACCCTGGATACCTGCCTTCAACACCAATAAACGCAGACCCCAGGTCGCCTGCTTTCCCCCTGCTTGTGCTCTCTCTGTCAAATGAATAAATAAAATCTTGCAAAAAAAAGAAAAAAATACTTGTTCCTTGCATGTAAATGGAATCTGCAAAGGATGTCATTTACATAGTACGCAATGACAAAGACTAAAGAGAGGAGGGGCCACAAGGATATCAAAGTATGGAAGTTAATGGTTTAATTTTTTTTTACTTATTTTTTTAAAGATTTTTATTTACTTATTTGAGAGAGTGAGAGCAAGCCTCAGAGGGGAGAAGGTCAGAGGGAGAAGCAGACTCCCCGAAAAGCTGGGAGTTCGATGTGGGACTCGATCCCAGGACTCCAGGATCATGACCTGAACTGAAGGCAGTTGCTTAACCAACTGAGCCACTCAGGCGCCCTGGAAGTTAATGGTTTAAAGAGACTGAGGATGGTGCACGTGCCTGTGAATGTCTTGAGCTTCTTTGGTTGAAGGAGCATCATTCCTAGGTTCTTGTGATGGTGGATGGATGGATGGATGGAAAGAAGTATTGGTTCTTGTGATTGGTGGATGGATGGATGGATGGATGGATGGATGGATGGATGGATGGATGGATGGAAAGATGGATGGATGGATGGATGGATGGATGGATGGATGGATGGATGGACAGACAGAAAGATGATGGATGGATGGATTGGTAGATGGATGGAAAGATGGATGGATGGACGGATAGAATCATTCATGATATGCAAAGATGTTGCTGCTGACTCACTACCATAGCTTATGTGTTTTGCGTTCTTTTTTGAGTGATGGTTTGGCTTTCCATTAATAGAAGTATTTGTGGAACTCTTTGGGTCTACTTAAGAGTTTATATGGAAAGTGGCCATAAACTAGAGAGACTAAAACCAGGTAGCCTGGCATACCACTGGCCTTATCAAGCTACCATCCACTGATCAGGCAGTTCTCCACTCTTTTTTCTTCTCTGTCGCAGGACTGGTGACACTCGCATCCCAAACACCTTCCTGTGATAGAAACCAAGAATCTCTGCCTGATTCCCGGAGTTCTAGCTAGATGCCACCAACACGCCTTTCTCCTGGTCAGGAAAGCATATGCAAATGTGGAAACAAGAATGCTGTTATTACAGGATAAATCTGGC
Organism: Spilogale gracilis; assembly: GCA_004023965.1. NCBI lineage: Eukaryota > Metazoa > Chordata > Mammalia > Carnivora > Mephitidae > Spilogale > Spilogale gracilis. The sequence goes on from PITA01003244.1 coordinate 27,891, forward strand.
CCCTACTCTGTATCACTAAAAAGTAAATCACTTACCAGTTTTAAACCTTAATTTAAACCTTAAAAGCTGACAGCAAAGTGAGGCCACCCCATTGTGTACCCGCTCATATCTCTACCTACAATTCTCATTTGCCAAGAGACCCCAAGGAAGCCATGGACCTGGAGGCTGGGCCTGCAACCCCACAACCCCAGGTGGGCCTGGCGGAGCCTACAGCAGCAGCCAGGTGTGCCGGTCCATGGCAGGTGACCCAGAGCAGCCTTACCAAAACGGATTTGTGATTGGCTTGGAGCCTGGCGATGGCATTTTCATTCAACCTCAGCTTCCGTTCCAGTTCTAACTGCGTGGCCTGAAGCTCCGCCTAAGGAGAGGGAAGAACGGCATTAAGGAGTGCTCACAGAATGTGTCCCCAGGACCAATGGCGCTACCCTCTCTTCTCACCCAGAAAGGAGAATGTGACATTGAGAGCTGCTTCAGAAGCCACCCAGAGGGCCCTAAATGGACACAAAGGGTTAGCTTTGTGCCAGCGCCTCTGGGGGCTGAACTCTGCACAAATCAGCTAAAAATAGCATGAGTACATACAGTATGCTACACTGGTCATAACTTCCAGCATTTAGATGGATTACCTCCTATCACCCTGACCACACCCTTGTTAGCTAACTATCATTATCCCAATTGCTGAAATGATGCAATCAGGCCACCTGATCAAGATCACACAGTTCAACACTGGAGTCCAGCCCAGTCCGTCTGCCCCCAGAATAATCTAACAAGGAGTAGCACAGTAGGACCTGGAGCCAAGGGGGGTACCCCAGCTTCTCTACTTAGCAGCTGATCTCCAGACTTCCATTGCTTCATCTGTGAAATGGAGATAACCAAAGTACCCAGCCCATGGGGGGTTTGTGAGCACTGAATGAAATAGTGTGTGTTCATGCGAACTCCTCCAACAGCAGGCACACGGTGTGTGCCACCGTCTGCCATCACCGGGGCCCATCTTCTTGGTTATCGCTACTGATGAGGGAGCAGGATGCTGGCTGAAGACAAAACAGAAGCTGACACCCGCAACCTCCCTGGGGGGCACCTGGGTGACATTCTTCCAGAGACCTCCCAACTATGTTAATGTCAATGCCTCCCTAGAGGGGAAAACCACCTTAGCATGGCAATGGCAAGGGCTCCACTGTCCTGTGGGTCTCTTTACCCTATGAAAGTTCTTTTGAAACCTCTTTTCTTACCCCATCTCCCAAGTATTTAATCAGCCACCTCTCACAACTCCAGGGCGGAGGCTCTTTCTGCCCGTGGGTTGAGTTCCCACGCTTTCATGAAACCATTTTGCACCAAACAGGTCTCAAGAATTTCTTTCGTGGGCGCCTGGGTGGCTCAGTGGGTTAAGCCCCTGCCTTCGGCTCAGGTCATGATCTCAGGGTCCTGGGATGGAGGCCCCGCATCAGGCTCTCTGCTCATCAGGGAGCCTGCTTCCTCCTCTTTCTCTGCCTGCCTCTCTGCCTACTTGTGATCTCTCTGTGTCAAATAAATAAAATGTTTTTTTAAAAAAAGGAATTTATTTCGTGGTCCTTGGCTCCCGACCTCACCCCACTGAACCTCACTGATATTCCCAAACCGCATCACTACCATGGCTGCTTTCCATCACACACTCACCACCCTGGAGCCTGGCAGAGCTAGCCCTCTCGGCCTGGGCAAGTGCGAGCCTGAGAATCTCAGCTGTGCCTGCTCCGACCCCTGTCGGCTTCACCTCTCCCTCTAGAGGGCCCCCTAAACACTTCCTGCCAAGAAGTGTGCCCAGGCATGAAGCCTAAACCTTTGCGGCCTTCAAAGGGCCTCCAAGGGCATGAGTCAGTAAAAAATGAAAAGACTAGCTTTAAATGCTTTCAGGATGTTTTACCAACACCAGAAGTTTGCCCTCTAAGGGAACTCACTGGGCATGAAGAGTCTCTTTTTCCCACCAAAGCCTGGGGGGAGTTCCAGGTCCCCTCGTGAGGGTAGCCCAGGCGGGCCAGGGGCCTCAGCTCACTCTGCTGAAGGCAGGTAACTTCTTAGTTTTGTTTTGTTTTGCTCAGCATCTGGAGTGCTAACTGGAGCTGAGGGAGCCGTGTGACCCCCACCCCTGAAACCTGTTTGGAGGTGGGGGGAGGGTCTGGCCTATTTGGGGGAAGTCGTGGAAGGGTAGATATGGGGGAGGGAAGGGGGCAAACATGAAGTGTTTGTTTAAAGGTAGGGAAGACCACAACCAAACACACACACCCTGGCAAGGGACATGGGGTAGCCCCAGGGGGACCCAGAGCCACAGGGGAGACTCCCAGAAAGGAGCCAGGGAGGGGATGCTCTCCCTTGCCTGCAGATTGCCATAAAAGGAGAAAAGGACTCCTGAATACCTAATAGGGATCTCTCTGAGTGAGTCACCCTAAAGCGAGTTACTCCCCATTACTACAAAAGGTGTGGCACCTTTGGGAGACCTATATCTCCAGTTAATCTTGTTTCTAGAAAATGACAGGGCTCCTCAGGCTCTGGCTTTGATGCCAGCCATTCTCACGTCTCGGGCCAGGCTGGAAGGACTGGACAGAAAAATGGGACAGTGGTGCCAATGAGTACAGGAAGCCGTGTATTGAAGGGTACAGAGGGTCCTGCCCACTTCAGCAAGTTAGTAACAAGTGTTGTGCAAAAGGCACAGTATTTGGGGTGTGAACACCTGCCACTGCTGGCCACGTGATCTCTGTCAAATCCCTGAGCTTCTCCTCTGGTGTGTGGGGCACAGGAATGCATTAACATAATTGTTCTTGCTTCTATCTACAGGGGAAGGTGGTACCCTCATGGTAGGGGTCAGACTTGGGGTTAGAGATGCAACTAGAACAGGAAAGGGAAGGAGAAGAGAGAAAATTCCAGGAGGCCCAGGGTCCTCTGTATTTCCATCCACACAATGGTGGCCCTTCTGGAGAGGGCATTTGGTAGACTTGAGCTCTATCTGGACTGACATCATTCCTCAGCCAACTGGTCAGAACCTACCACATGCCGGTTCAGTCAAATAGGACACCTCCCTGCTCTTGAAAAACAGCCTGGTAGAATGTGTAAGAAAAAAAAAAAAGTAACATAATACCGAGTCTGAGGCATTCCTCAGAACTTCTAGGAGAAATTCTTTTCCTGAGTGCCCTCGAATCATCCGTGTTGTGGCCACCAGCAAACGGGCTATGGACAGTGCTAGTTAACTGCTCCCCAGAGATGCGTGAATGAATACCTGTGGTGGTCAGAAACTTGGCTCCTGCTCTACAAGGAGATTGTGTCCCCTGGCTGCTTCCAGTCCAGAACCTTCTGGAACCAGTGCTGAGGCTGAATGTGATACGGCCTGTCACTAGCAGGCCCATGATCTAAGACAGATTTTCCCACCTCCAAGAACCCTGCCCTGCCATCACTCTTGCTGACAACTCCCTCCCAGACCATGTAGCAGGTCATGGTCATACCTCAGCCGTTAGGCGCTTCCAGGAAGCCATGGAACTTGCTTTGGCTTCCTCTTTCTAGTCCAAGCTCCCTGAGGACAGACGTGTGGTCTCACATGGAGCCCGTATAGGAAGCAATCAATGATGTCTAATAAACTTGAGGAAGAACAAGAGAGAACCACATGCACTTCCGGGGTCAGAACAAACAAAGAAATGGCCAAAGGAGTCCAAGTTTTATCAGGCATTGCATGCATGCATGCAGGTACACAGTGAGGCTAGCTAACCTTAAAACGCCAAGGGGCCTTAGGCAGCTGGCCTGGGGCAGAGAGAAGTCCCCATTAGGAAGAGCTGGGATCTGGTAGACCAGCAGGCTGGAACATGTATCAGGGAACACCATTTCCCAAAATTCAGAGGTTCTGCCCTCTGGCATAGCTAGAGACCTGAGAAGCTTCAGGAGGGTTCCCCTGATTAACTGTGAAATCAGTGCCTCTGCAGATCTGATTCAGGATCTCAGCAGCTTTGTGTCCTCATGACCAACCCTGCCTTTTACACTTTCCAACAAGGACGTGGCTGCTTGAGTAATTAGCCCTTAACACAATCCAAAGTGACCTTCAATGAGTCATTCCAGCAGGCTGGGGCTAGCTGAAGAGGATACGAACTTTCTGGAGCCTTCATTATGCTGAGTGAAACTTTCAAAATAATCATGGGGGCATTTGCAGCCTCATCAAGCCACCGTGTCTTCTGGGCCAGTCTCTTGGGCTCTTTGCGAGAAATCCTGTGGCTCCTAAGATTTGGCAGAGCCACCTAGACTATGGCTGCACTTACAAGGGAAACTTGTTCTCTGCGCTGAAAAACAAGGACACAGGAAAGAAACATCAAGAGCTCTCTCAGGCAGAGCAGAAGGCTGGAGGTTTTGAACTGGGGTCCTCACCAAAAATCTGGGTGCGGGGCTGCTGGACTATACCTGTCACCATGATTGTTTTCAAGACCAAATCTTGCTCTGGAGTCCCTTACCCAGTCCCCTTTTTATTTTGCCTTATGCAGCTCTCCCTGAGGATGCCTGAACTTAGGTTTTCACAGATGCTCTGCTCAACTCTTCCTGCTCAGAATTACAATTCCCCTCTCTGCCATGCACCAGTTTACACTGTGCTTACAATTCATATTTTATCCATGCCAGTATAGACATAATGTTTCTCAAAGGAAGCAGAAGAAAGCAGTGTTTATCTAAGGAGGTGGGGGGATCCCAGCTGGAGCGAGATTTTTTTTCCTGATACAATCTATTGCAACGTCTGGTGGAGATTGCTTTTTGATATATGTATGTGTCACTTTTCCAGTTAAATATAGTAACATTCAGAGATTACACCCAAAGAAAACAGCAGCAGACTTTGTCTTAGTATTTCTACTATATGCATGGCAGGATTTTGGTACCAAAAAAAAAAAAAAGTAAGGTTATAATATTGTCCTCTTGGGGTCCTTCACTCACATTACCTAGGTAGGGTGGCTTTCTGAAAGCTTCCAATCTTCATTCCATAACTTAGTTGTCTGTATGAGTTTGGCAAAATGTGAAGATAAAGAGGACTGCCACCCCAGAGAGTTATCTAAGGAACGAGTTATCTGAATGAGAAAATCCACAGAAAGCACTTGGCACAGGGCAATGCTCAGTGAGGACCATTTTGCTCAACTTTGCCCGTCTACCGGTTCATTCAGAGCCTCTGCTGGTTCCTGAAGAGCATTATAGTGACCCTCCTCCTGGCTATAAGTGGCAGTGAACTGCTTTCCTGGCAGGACATTTCCCTGACGCCGGAAACACTGAAGCAGTCGGCAAGTGGCTCCCTGAGCTGGGAATGGTGACTCAGAGGCATCTAGAATACAGAGCTTTCCAGAACAATGGCCACTAACACTGGATAAAATCTGTGAGTAAGAAAAGACGCGGAGGAGGGGCCCTGGCAAGTAAAGTGCCCTTCCCTTTGCTGCCCAGGAACATTGGACTGAGGAGTTATCGGGGCACTCCCGCCCTTGCAGTGTAAACAGGGAGCTCATAAGGAATGTGGGAGAGAAGTCAACTGCACAGCCCTACAAAGGAAGAAAAAAAAAAGTGCTTCTGAAAAGTCAAAGTAGGAGAAACATAGTAGCTAAATCCATTCCCAAGAACTACCCCATGCTCTGGGCTTTAGGGCAAAGAAAAGCTGCTTGTTCTAGAAACAGTTTCCCTATCTGATGGGAATAAAATTACAGACTGTGAGTAGGGTATTTCTTAGTCCCTCCTGGTACCTCTATCTGATGAGGAACTTCTATTTTCCTTAAGTTTCCAATTCGAGGCTACCTTAGCATTTTTCAATCTCTCAGATTTCACACGAGGTATCTCTAGAGGATCACTTTCTACTGGCCTCCCGTTTGGGGTAAAGGGGAAAAAGAGAAATTAAGGGAAAGGTTTGACTTTTTCCTCTTGAATTTCTGCCAGGGTTTATACTGCATTAGTTGCCACACAGATCCAGCCAAAGGGTGACATCACTGCCCTGAGCCCCAGAACTCCTACTCCGGTACCCCACACCCAAACACACATCGGTCACCGATAGCGGAGTGACAGACACACACAGAGATAGCACCGGGACAGCCCGATGGGGACAGGAGCAGAGTGACCCGCTTCAGTTTCCAAAGCCAAGTGCAATAGATATTTACCCTGGACCAACAGCCAGGTACTAAGGCTAAAGTCCTTCTCAGGACTCAGAGCACAGAAGTGAAGTCAAGAGCTCCAGGAGCCGTGGGGGTGGTCCCCACCTCCCTCTCCTGGGTGGATCCCAGCACTCACCTCCTTGTCCCTCCGGGCAGCATCCAAGGAAACTGAGGTATGGCCCTTGTGCTCATCCTGGCCACACTCGAGGCAGATGCACTGCCCATCGGGGCAGCAGAAGGCGACCAGTGGGCTGTGGTGCGTTGGGCAGGTGCGCAGGTCCCGGTCCTTCACAGGCTCGGTCAGCTGGTGGCTGTGCAGTCGGCTGTTCTCCTGGTGCGGCCGCAGGTGTTCCTCGCAATAATTCACCATGCAGGTCAGGCAGGACTTCACCGCCCTCACCCTGCCTGTCCCGAGGCAGAAGTCACATAGGATCTCCGCCTCCCCCTCGCCGTCAGGATCCCCTCGCCCTGCAGAGCCGCTGCCTTGTCCCTCCGTCTCCGCCTGAGAGTTCCCCAGGGAGCCCCTGTCCTCTTCTTCGGCCGGGCTGCCCGACCCAGAGTCTGGGCTGACTGCGGCCAGAGGGTGAGCCAGGATCCCGGGCGGTGGCCCTGGAGCCATTAGATCCAACTCAGCCATCTGGAAGACTCTGGCACTGCTGTCCTTCCTCTGTCCCTTGGCCCAGGATCTTGAGCGGCACAAGTCGGAGGAGAAAGCCACGCCTAAATGATTGCAGCTGTCACAGGAATTTAACTGTTTCCGCCCTCCCGGAGGAAGCTCAGTTAGTCATTACCCTGCTCCAGGCTTGGACAGCGGCCAGCGGCAGTGATGACAAGGCAGCTTGGTTATTCAGGCTGAGGACACAATGTCTCCCCAGGGGCTCAGCCCTCCTTGAGTCCAGCCCCGAAACTTCTGTTCTTGCGTGAAATCATCCGCACCCCATAGGCTCAGCCGAAGACCACGTGTGTATGTGGCTGCTCTGGAAAGAATCTGAGATTCCTGAACTCTGCTGTAAAAGCCTGTCGCTTTATGGGGCTTCACAGGCTACATTTGTTTGTTTGTCTCTTTTCAAGGATCTAAAAATGTAAGGACTTCAGCAATAGGGCAGCCCTTCATCTCTTCCCATCTCGTAGAACTGGACATGAGGCATCTAGGAAAAGGAGGATACATGCCCCTGACCCTGACCTTGTCCATACCACCTTCTTGCAAATGGGTGTTCAAGGCGGATCAATGGATCAGGGAAGAATGTGTCTCCTTCCACATAATGCTCCATTCAGACAGCTCTCCCGGGCTACATGTCCCAACCCATAGTTGCTAGAAAGAGGTGTGTACCAAGAAACAGTCCCTTCGCCTGCTTAATAAGGTGTTTCTGGACACAGCATGTGAGTTTCCTTGTGCTGCCGTAATAACAAAGTACCATAGACTGGTAGATATAACCCACACAAATTAATCTTCTCATGATTCTGGAGGCTAAAATCCAAGCTCAAGGTGTCAGTGGGGTTCATCTCTTCTGAGGTCTCTCTCCTTGGCTTGTAGATGGCCACCTTCTTCCTCTGTTTTCATCTGGCCTTCCCTCTGTGTCTGTGTCCTGATCTCTGCTTGTAGATACCAGTCATACGGGCTCAGGGCCACCCTAGCCACCTCCTCTTGATTACCTCCTTAAAGACCTTGTCTCCAAATACAATCACATCATGAGGTCCTGGGTGTGAGGAGCTCAACAGACGAGTTTGGGAGAAAAAGACACAATTCAGCCCAGAACACACAGTCAGAGGGCAGGACAGGAAGCATCTAGCTCCTTAAAAGAAAGGAACTCCCAGGCATCATATTGGATGGGGCTCTACAGTGCACTTAGTATCTGCCAGACGGGTACCAAGGGACCCAGGATGATTCCAGGGTACCTGGACCCCAACATCTGTATCCTGGAGAGATTCTACAGCTTTTCCCCCAGGAGTTTTTCAGATAAACTCAAAGGGATTTGGAAAGTTTATGAAACAGAGAAAGAACTGGGGGGGGGAGGCCCTCCAGTTCATCCCTGGGATCTGGGGTTGAGGTGACTCCATGACGTGGCACTCCCCTGTGGCTCTCTCCCATGCACCCCACACCCCCAGATCTGCAGGGCCTGAGTTAAACTGGATAAACCAAGGGACATTTCTTTTTGCTCACCAAGATGTTCCAAAACTTCAGAAACTCGAGAGGTTGCCAAAGTTGGAGGGCATTAAGAGAGTAAAAATCTATCTCGGCCACAGCCCTATTATATTTTCAATGTGCATAGAATATTCGTCTCATGATTGCCTAAAAGCAGCCCTTTTTAGCAATGTGAAATTCCCTAAGGGTCCCTGTCTGAATGCTGTGGCCCCCTGTTGAAGGGCCCCCGGAAGACGTTTCCCTGCATTTAAGTTTATGGTATTTAGCTCTCCAGCCAGGACGGAAGGAGCTGGTTTCTAAAGCGGGCTCCTGCTGCTCTCAGGGTTAGCAGATGGGGTAAGTTTCCTTTCCATCCCTTTTTCAGAACGACCCGGTGGTTGAAGCTGAGCTGGTCACACAGGGCGCAGAGCCTTTGATCTTTCTGCGGAGGAGGGAAAGAGGAGCCTCCTGGGCTGATCCGAGGACATTAAAACAGTCTGGTGTCCACCTGGCCTCTCCCATTCATTCCTTCATCTCATTCGCACCCCGTCTCCTTTCATGAATTGCTTCCCTGCCCAGGCCCTCCTCACTGCCAACCCTATAGGGCAGCTTCCAGGCATACTTGGACCTTCTCTGGTTCCACCAAAGCGAGCAGATCAGATCGTACTCAGCAGCATGGAAAACAAGAAATTTCAACTCCAGTCCCCGCCTGGCCTAAAAATCCCTTGTCCCCACAACACCTAAGTTTCCCCACGCATAAAATGAGCATGTCAGCCCGAGTCAGGGCTAGTGACGAGATTCCTGGTTGGGCTCTCTGGGGCACTGTGCGGTCTCTGACTTCACATCCGAGCTTCTTGGGAGAGTGGAGGCTTTCTGGGGACCACAGAATTCGCCACAGCTTCTGAAACCTTGCCAGGCCTTGAAGCCGAGCCTTCCAGATGACAGAGGTAGCCCTGAGCTCTGACTCTTCCTCCAGGGGAATCTAATGCATCTCATTGTGCCTCAAATACCAGAAGATTGGAGCAAATGTCTGGCATATCTTGAAAACTCAGAATCCCTGTCGCACCAAGCACTCCACAACCACCACGAACCCCGTGCTCCTGCTGCAGCCAAGAGGCCCCCAACATTCTCAGTCTTTCTTAGACAATTCCCTCTGCTCCTTGCCTTCACGGACATTTGACTTCTCCCCAAGTTTCCTGCCACCTCTCAGCGGGCGCTCTTCCTTCTGTCACCCCTACAAAGGACAGAGTCAAGGCGAGGTGGGCATCTTTCTTCCCCCCAGTCCCAAGGTGCAGACCACCCAATCTAGGGTCACATGTGGATTTTTTTTTTTTTACACATCGCATAAAACTGACCATCCTTAACTTGTTTTTAAACATATAGTTCTGTGGCTTTAAGTACATGCACACTGCTGGCCAACTCCACTGTCCATCTCCAGAGCTCCTTCCCATTCAAGCCTAACTCCCCATCCCTGCCCTCCTCTCCCTTACCAGGCCCCAAGGCCTGGCAGCCACCCATCCACTTCCAATCTCTATGCTTCTGACGACTCCAGGTACCTCATCTAAGTGGCATCAAACGGTATTCATCCTTCTGTGTCTGGCTTGCATCACTCAGCCTAAGGTCCCCACGGTTCATCCAGGTTGTAGCAGGTGTCAGAATTCCCTTCCTTCTTCACACCTGGCTTTTGCATTCACCAGAAATCTCTCTCTCCAAATTTACAAACAGGTAATTTTACTGACTGTGCCTGCACATCCCTTGCTTAATTGACAGGAGGGGAAGAAAGTGCCTCTGGTCCAGCATGTTGATAAAGCAGCTCCTTTTTGTAATCTTTCCCCTCCTGTCTTCCTGCTCTTCTGAGCTTCTTTTAAACTCCAGGGCCCAGCATAAGCAGGGTCCTCTTTCTGCCCTCCATCTCACCTTCCCTGAGCCTGCACCTAAAAGCAAGAGTCACTGGAGCAAAATCCCTAATCACATAGAGAGAGCCACTATCAATTCAAGATGGCTCCCTACAGGGGCCCCAGTATGGCACAGCCCTCGAGCTGTGTGTTTCTAGGTAAGCCCTCTCTTCCCTGGCAGGGATCAGGCTCCTCCTTCCTCAGCCCTCTTCCTTCTTCCTACCTCCCCTTCATGCAGAGGATCTGGGCTCCCGCTTTCCTGTGAAAAAGAAGCCACTACTCAGGAACTCACTGATGTCCTCATGGCCAGCTCTACAAAAAATGCCAACATCTGTCACCTCTCCTCCTGCTCCTCCCTCTGCAGTGGAAGCAGGGTCCCCAGGTCTATTACAGTCCTTCTCCCAGAGTGTTGGACTCCTTCTGTCTTCTACCTGCCTGAACAGACGCTCTGCCACTTAAGTTATGCTCCTTCCGTCTCCCTTATTCTGTCCCTCTCCGCTAGCTCGCTCCCAGCAATTTACAAACATACTCTAGTATCTTCCATTACAAAAAAATTGGGAGTGCCTGGGTGGCTCAGTTGGTTAAGTGACTGCCTTCGGCTCAGGTCATGATCCTAGAGTCCCCGGATCGAGTTCTGCTTTGGGGGGGGGGGGGGTCCCTGCCCAGCGGGGAGTCTGCTTCTCCCTCTCCCCTTTCATGCTGTCTCGCAAATAAATAAATAAAATTTAAAAAAAAAAAATAGGGAAATCTTGCTTAATCCCTCCAGCAGCAAAAAGTGACACTGAAGTTCGGGCTGCCATTCTCCTCTCACTCCTGACTGGTCAGTTCAGCTCTGACTTCCAAGTGCTCTGGGGCATTCTGCAGCCCGCTGGTTCTGTCTCCACAGCAGCAAATTATTATAAGGAATAAGGAATTCACTGAGATCGATTCCGGCACAGGGATGACTCTGCTGAGAGGAGGCTTGGTCCAGGGTTCGCCGGACACCACTCACATCCATCCCCAACTTTTGCCCTTGTATAAAATAAAGTGTCCCTCTCCTCTTCATGAAACTAAGCTCATTTCACCGAGGGTATCCCTTCCTGAGTGAGACCTACTTCCAGGAATGTGAGGGCCAAGTGATAGTTTGGTATTCCTTTCCAGAATGAAGGGAGGTTTCCCTACCCAGAATTTGGAGAACTCGGAATTCTAACAAGCCACGTGGTAGGTGATTCGTAGGTAGGCCAGTAACTATTTATTTGACTTTGTGACAAATAATCCCACAAACTGGCAAACTCCCTAAAAGGTACACAAACTTTTCAATGCCAGTGGATTCCCTTTGATGTGGGGAACAAAGGCAGAAGGGTATGTAGATAAAATTACTCGTCCTGCAGCCCCTTGACAAGTACTTAAAGCAGGCAAAATACAACACTCCTCCAGGAAACTCCCAAATGTCTTCGTGTTAATGCCTTGCTTAGACAGAAAAACAAGCTTAGCTTTGGTGATGGCCAGGCCTCCAGGGTCCTGAGAGTCTTGAGCATATATGAAAGTCCTTTTGGAAATCTCCCTTTGCCCTTACCGACCCCAGCTCCAAAGTACGGAATCAGCCACAGCCCGCTTCCTGCTCTTCCTGCCCACAGGGTCCCGAAACCACATTTTTGCACCAAAAGACGTCTCACCAGTTCTTTCTCGGCCATCAGCAACAAACCCCAAGACTCCAGATCACCTGGTTTACAGGTTTCAGGTCATCATCTTGAGGAATCTGGAACAATGCCAGGAGCGCTTCCTTAACCTTGAGACTCTCCATGGCAGTTACTTTTCTCCAAGTAAACAGCTTGCTGGATGACTCTTTAAAAATATCACTAGGTTTTTTTCTCATTTGCATCTCTGCTGAGTCATGTAGAGCTGTGATTCACAAATGTAGATAATACCTGTCCGTGAGCCTGCGGTAATTAAGAAAAGTCAGCCCATCAGACTGAGAAAAGAGAATAATATAATAAAACGGTCATAAATCTGAACTTTGGTTGATGTTAAGGGACTATACTTTATTGAGACTGTGTCCTGCACCCTTTGCTGGAAAAACAAATGGTTAATTTATAGAGATTACTGTCCTGCAAGAAATGAGTCTCCCTCAGTTCACAAATGTCTTAGTGAGGGCGCCTGGGTGGCTCAGTCGTTAAGAGTCTGCCTTCAGGGGTGCCTGGGTGGCTCAGTTGGTTAAGCGACTGCCTTCGGCTCAGGTCATGATGTTGGAGACCCGGGATCAAGTCCCACATCGGGCTCCTTGCTCGGCAGGAAGCCTGCTTCTCCCTCTTTCACTCCCTCTGCTTGTGTTCCCTCTCTAGCTGTATGTCTCTCTGTTAAATAAATATTAAAAAAAAAAAAAAAAGAGTCTGCCTTCAGCTCAGGTCACGATCCCGGAGTCCGGGGATCGAATCCCGCATCAGGCTCCCTCTCAGCAGGAAGCCTGCTTCTCCCTCTCTCACTCCCCCTGCTTAGGTTCCCTCTCTAGCTGTGTTTCTGTCAAATAAATAAAGAAAATCTAAAACTAAAACAAAAACAAATGTCTTAGTGATTCACATGGGAAAAAAGCATTCTTATCAATCATCTAACTTCTGGAAGGAAATAGAGATAAAATTTAATGTCCTTACCATCTGCAGCCCATTGACAAATACTTGAGGCCACCCAGAGTATAATATTTCTCCAGGAAATTCCCCACCGTCTCCCCTTTAATGCCTCACTAGAGAGAAAAACAACCTGAACTTGACAATGGCATGGCCTCCAGTATCTTTTTGGGTCATCTTTAACATTTGAAAGTTCTTTTGAAAACCTCCCATTTTCCTTACCCCCAGTTTCCAAGTACGCAATCAGCCTCTTATCAGAACCCCCAGGGCAGCAGGTCTTTCTGCCCACGGGGCCTGTCCCCCGAGCCTTCATAAAATCACCTTTTTGAACCACAGATGTCTCAAGAGTTCTTTCTTGGTCTTTGACTAGGACTCCACCTACCTTCCAAAACTACATCAAAATGGCCAAGGCAGGCGTTTTTATATTTTTTAGACAGAGACAATAAATCTGTGAGGAAGTGACTGGACAAAGGAAACTTTACTTTGGGAGCTTCGATTACTGAGGGATTCCAAACAGAACTTGGGTTGGAGGGGTTCAATGAGTACAAAGGAACAAAGGCTGTTTCTACAGGCTTCTCGACCCTAAAGTTCTCACTTCCCAGGATAAGTATGCCTCTTTACCTTCTGGTCCAGGGAGGGCACCTTTCCCATGGGAGACTTATTCCTGCTTTCAGGAGGACAGAGGAGGGTCTGCGATTCCTTCTTACGTAGGCTATCTCTTAAGTAACTTTCCCTTAAAATAATCAGTACATCAATGGCATTTATGGGGGAGGGCGGGTAAACCTCAGTAGTTAATGAGTTTAAGGTAACAGAAAAATGTGAAAATCAAGAGCCACTCCTGGGCCGGGAGATTGCCTAACCATATCAGAAATAATCAAACTTCCCACCTAACCCATTGGAGATCCCCCAGCTCCCACGATGCAGTGGGCAGCAGCAGGTCAGTGGCCCAGTGGTCTATGTTGCTGAGGAACCCGGGGAAAGAGCATTAAGAGAATTCCTATTGGTACCTGATGTGTTGGTTGGTACAACTGAATGCGTTCAATGGCTGCTCTGGACATTATAATCAGAGTCCCTTCAGAGAGGTCAGTGGCAATAATCCCACAAATCAGCTTTCTGGTTCTACCCCTATTTCAAGGGGGGAGAAAAGGAAGGGCTGGAGGTCTGTGCAGGGATCTGGCCTGGTATGAATGGGCAGCCTGGGGGATCATCCCTGTGCTCCTGAGTTCTGGAGGCTCATCAGGATGCCTGATCCCTGAATACCTCACCCTGGAGGACTCAATGAGATAAACTTCTGGTTCTGGAAAGGATAGAGAGGCACCAGCTTGGTATAGCCAAACAATTGAGTGTACCTTTTTTTTTTTTTTTTTAATATTTTAAGAGACACAGTGAGAGGGGGAACACAAACAGGGGGAGTGGGAAAGGGAGAAGTAGGCTCCCTGTCAAGCCCAGAGCCTGATGCAGGGCTCAATCCTAGGACTCAGGTATCATGAGCTGAGCCAAAGTCAAACGCTGAACCGCTAAAGGATGATTTTAATGCTCAAATGGCCTAAATGAGGATGACCTTGGAAGACCCAATCAGTGTATTTGTGCACCCGAATCCAGAAAGTGGCTATGAGCTAAACAATCTGAGTGGGGTGCATATTCTGATTGGTATTTAGAATCCTCTAAAAATACACTGAAAGGATAACATCCATGCAAGTAACTAAGAAACTTTCTGAAATAGTGACAAAATTGAGGCCCCAAAATATCAACTCCTGAAGAAATACTTCTTTTTTTTAAATAAAGATTTTATTTATTTATTTGACAGAGAGAGAGAGATCACAAATAGGCAGCAAAAGAGGAGGAAGTAGGCTCCCTGCTGAGCAGAGAGCCCAATGTGGGACTCGATCCCAGAACCCTGAGACCATGACCTGAGCTGAAGGCAGAGGCTTAACCCTCTGAGCCACCCAGGTTCCCCTGAAGAAATACTTCTTACTGCTCTTTAAATGAGATGCCAGGGAACAGGACATTACAATCAAACTCCTTTGTTCTCACGATGGCAAAGCACCGATTCCTATAGCCAAAACTTGGCCAGATTGGAAGCTGATATTTAGATAGGAATTCTTTTTAAGGCCTTCTTCCCTAGGTCGAAATGAGAACTGAGTACTCAGAGGAGGAGAAACAAATTGAGGAGAATGTAAGCAGAACAACCTACTATGACATTTAAATTGCAACCCAAATCCTCAAGGGGTTCAAAGCAACTGTCCTTATCTTGCAAATTTTTCACAACAATGAGAAATATGGCCCCAGAAACAATTCAGTCCTTCAACCCCTCTGGGAACTCTTATCCAAATCATTCTCCATACCTAAAACTGAAGGGAAAAGGGGTGGGGGAGAGGACTTTTAAAAATATAAGTGGCTAGAAAAGCACCCTTGTTCAAAACCTAGCCCCCAGTTTCATAAAATTATTTGTCAATGACAAATACAAATCTCAACACTAAGGTTTTGTTTCTGTCTGTGGATAGGCACTATTTTCTACCTCCAGATGGTATTGCTAAACTCAGTTGTAAAACAGCTCTTACTGAGGTGGTTTGAAGACAAATGCTTATAAAAGTTGGGGAATGGGGCACCTGGGTGGCTCAGTTGGCTAAGTGACTGCCTTCAGCCCAGGTCATGATTCCAGAGACCGGGGATCAAGTCCCACATCGGGTTCCCTGCTCGGCGGGAAGCCTGCTTCTCCCTCTCTCACTCCCCCTGCTTGTGTTCCCCCTCTGGCTATGTTTCTCTCTGTCAAATAAATAAAATCTTTAAAAATAAAATCTTTAAAAAAAAAAAATGAGGATTCTAGGGCACCTGGGTGGCTCAGTCATTAAGCATCTGCTTTCAGCTCAGGTCTTGATCTGAGGGTCCTGGGATACATCCCCGCATCAGGCTCCCTGCTCAGTGGGGAGTCTGGTTCTCCTTCTCCCATTCCCCCACTTATGTTCCCTCTCTGTCTCTCTCTGTGTGTCAAATAAGTAAATAAAATCTTTAAAAAAAATTGAAGATTCTAAAACTCAGAAAGATAGAAGCTATTCCAAATGTTTTTCAGGCTCACATGATCTGGGATAATGTCTGACAAACTGAAGTTTATGTCTGTTGGCTTAATTAAAATAGTCATGTCGGGGCGCCTGGGTGGCTCAGTTGGTTAAGCGACTGCCTTCAGCCCAGGTCATGATCCCGGAGACCCGGGATCGAGCCCCACATCGGGCTCCCTGCTCCGCAGGGAAGCCTGCTTCTCCCTCTCTCACTCCCTCTGCTTGTGTTCCCTCTCACTGTGTTTCTCTCTGTCAAATAAATAAATAAAATCTTTAAAAAAAAAAATCATGTCGTTTGGAGTTATCAACACATCAAACATAAGACAGATAATCAATCTTTATTCTACCTGAATTTATCAGTTAAATCCATGTTGTATCGGTTGCAATTTATCACCAAAGATGACTTAAAAAATGATGGCTGGTTTTGTCTGCCTCATGAAGTTTCCATGGGTAATGATGTGGGAAACAAAAGAAAAAGAAAAATTAAGTGACCTTACTACTTAGAGTCCATTGACAAGTCCTTGAAACAGGCAGAGTGACCATCTAGAAACTCAACTGCCTGGATGTTAATACTTTGCTAAGGGCAAGAGGCAATCTTAGTAAAATATCTCAAGGGAGGTGGATTTTGTAGACAGATAGGGTTAGGAGGTCCCCAGAAAAAGAAAGATAAGACATAGTTTTCTTAACCTGAGAGAAGAACATTGCTTCCACTGACCTCTGGAGAACGCATTCCCCCTCCCACTCTGGCCTCATGTAGGCAAGAGAGTTTGAATCCCTACCCTGCATGGTACCCATCCTGACATTCACACTGATCTGTTGATTTTGTTTTCCTCATGTGAGAAGAGGGGCATTTGTAGCTTCATCTTTGAAATATGGTATGACTTCATCTGGGGGGTTTGGAAAGGAGTGTGTTCATTCTGTCCCCATAGACCAGACACACATGCTTCTGGGGAGGGTCCACAGGCTTGGATAAGGCCACCTGGTTGAAGTACACAACATATACCTTCCAGGGTGATGTGAGAGCAGCAAGGATTACAGATCAAGCCATGCAGACTTTAGCTCCTGCACCACAATTCATTCCCTGAAAGGGAACTCATATATTTTGGCTTCAATGACCAGGGTATGAAGAGGCATAGGCAGTTGGGTAGTATTGTAAGCCATCTACCCAATGTGACTTGTTTGCCTCTGGGAAGGCGTTCTGTTTGCTCTCCTAAGATTCTGCAAAACAATCCATTCAAAACCAGTTTTTCATTATGTAATGGCATGAGGAAAGGATCACAGTATATTATGTTTCTAGGTGAAGAATATAAAATGGACTGTACACCATGAGCCTAATTATGTCTAAAAGAATAGCTTTGGAAGTGTGTGTGAGTGTGTGTGTGTGTGCACAAGCAGGTGTACAGCAGCAAGAAAGCTGCACGAAACTATTGTTGGTAGTGACGACCTCGTATCTTCCAACTTTAAAAATAACAACTCATTTACATAGAGAAAAGGCACCTTTAAACCAACAAATCTGTCTGCACGTCTCCTGTGGCAGTTGAATGGTGGTGTTCACAAGCAGAGCCCCTTGGGGTTTGGGAGTCAGAACACATGGGTTTGCATTCTGGCACAGCCCGCGACAGGCCACCTAACAGGTTTCATTTGCCTTATCAGTTCCATGTCTCTTCACCTATAAAATTAGTAGAACGTGCTTTGTGAAACTCTTGGGGTTACTGTAAGATTCTACATTTTAGAACAAGATAATGCCTCAGAAAACTAGATCACAAATGGATAATTTTCAAAGGATATCACATTCTCTAGATTGCCTTCATCCCTGTGGACATGACTTTTTAGCCTGCTTAGGCTTCTCTTCTCCTCTTATCTGGCTGTTAACGTAATAAGTCCTTTGAGGTCTTAACCCAAGACCTCCTATTCTCAACCTCTTCTCTCTCCCTAGACGATTCACTTCTAAGACTTCAGTTTCCACTGGTAAAAATGACTCACAAGTTGGTGTCTACAGCCCAGGCTTGAAATAGGAGGTCTCATAGGAAATAGGAGAACTTGACTTTCTTGTAACCGCCTTGAGCCTAAAAAGTCCAAAATTAAACTTATGACCTGTCCAGATTCCACCACAACAAAGTTGGCCCTCTTCCTGGTTCTTTTCTCTGATATTGTGACCAGCACTCAACCATATATACAAACATAAACCCAAGGAACATCCCTAACTCTTGCCTTTCCCTGACCCTCACACCCCTTCCACCACCATTCCACCGCCCAAACATCTCCAGAACCTTTACCCTTCATGTTTGCACCTACCATCACTGCAGTCCAGACCATCATTGTCTCTTACCTACATTCTAACAATAGCCTCCAAACTAGGATTTCTGCATCCATTTGTTCTTCTACCCAGTCCATTCTCCATATTGCATCCAGAGAAAGCTTTCTTAAAAAGTCAACTGTCTTGGAGCACCTAGGAGGCTCAGGCCATTAATCATGTGACTTTGGCTCAGGTTGTGATCTCAGGGTCCTGGGATCAAACCCTGTGTTGGGTTCTCTGCTCAGCACGAAATTTGCTTGTCCCTCTCCCTCTGCCACCCCCCTCCCTCGTGCTCTTGCATTCTCAAATAAATAAATAAAATTTTAAAAAATCAACTGCACTGAAGTTTAATGTCCATGAAATAAAACTCACACATTGAAGTGCAGAGGCCAATGAGTATTGACAAATGTGTACATTCATGGAACACCTACCCAGTCAAGATATAGAATATTTCCTGGGGCGCCTGGGTGGCTCAGTTGGTTAAGCGACTGCCTTCAGCTCAGGTCATGATCCCAGAGACACGGGATCGAGCCCCACATCGGGCTCCCTGCTCGGCGGGAAGCCTGCTTCTCCCTCTCTCACTCCCCCTGCTTGTGTTCCTTCTCTCGCTGTATTTCTCTCTGTCAAATAAATGAATAAAAATCTTAAAAATAAAAAAAGATATAGAATATTTCCAGCACCAGGACACCTGGTGGCTCAGTTGGTTAAGCGTCTGAGTTCATCTCAGATCATGATCTCAGGGTCCTGGGATAGAGCCCTGCCTCGGGTTCCCTACTCAGTGAACAGTCTTTTTATCCCTCTCCCTCAGTCCTCTCTCTCTCTTAAATAAATAAAATATCTTGGGAGCCTGGGTGGCTCAGTGGGTTAAGCCTCTGCCTTTGGCTCAGGTCATGACCTCAGGGTCCTGGGATAGAGGCCCACATCGGGTTCTCTGCTCAGCAGGGAGCCCGCTTCCTCCTCTCTCTCTGCCTGCCTCTCTGCCTACCTGTGATCTGTCAAATAAATAAATAAAATCTTCTAATTAATTAATTAATTAAAAATCTTTTAAAATGGGAAAAAGACCATTTTAGCACCTCAGCAAGTTCCCTTTGCAGTCTTTCTGCCACCCCTGCTCCCAGGAGAATGCAGAATCTAATTTTTTTAACTCATTTTTTTAATCACCATAGATT
This sequence comes from Spilogale gracilis, assembly GCA_004023965.1. Classification (NCBI taxonomy): domain Eukaryota; kingdom Metazoa; phylum Chordata; class Mammalia; order Carnivora; family Mephitidae; genus Spilogale; species Spilogale gracilis. Next base: position 47,142 of record PITA01003244.1, read on the forward strand.
AGTTTTGCCTCTTCTAGAATTACATATAAATGGAAATATACAGTAGGTACTCCTTTGTGTCTAGCTTATCATCATTCAGCAAAACAACGAGATTCATCAATGTCACGTGTGACAGTATCTTGTTTGCTTTCCTTGCTGAGTAACATGTCATTGTATGACTACATATCACAGTGTTCTCTATCTGTTCACCTGAGCATTTAGGTTGTTTCTGGGTTTTGTCTATTTGGTATTATCTTTTTCCTATCCTTTTAACAACCTACCTACCTCTTGATATTTAAAATGCACCTCTAGGGGTGCCTGGTGCATTCAACTCTTGATCTCAGGATTGTAAGTTCAAGTCCCACATTGGGTGTAGAGATACTTAAAAATAAGATCTTAAAAAGAAGAGCTAAAAAAATGCACCTCTTGGTACACATCATATGAGTATTATTTTTTAATCCAGTTAAATGATCTCTGCCTTTGGCAATAAGGAGAAGGGAGTAAAGTGGCAAGCAGTGGAGACGAAAGCTAATGGATTTCATTAATGGGATAAGTATAACCAACATGAAGTATTTGTGCTCACTTGCCTTCATCTTCCAAAAACTGGATGCCTGCCATGAACCCAGTGGTTTTATTATTTTTTTTAATATTTTATTTATTTGACAGAGAAAACACAGCCAGAGAAGGAACACAAGCAGTGGGAGTGAGAGAGGGAGAAGAAGGCTTCCCGCAAAGCTGGGAGCCCAATGCAGGACTCCATCCCGGGACTCCAGGATCATGACCTGAGCTGAAGGCAGAGACTTAACCCCTGAGCCACCCAGGTGCCCCGAACCCAGTGGTTTTAAAAGTGTGGTCTAGACTTCTGGGGCTCAGTGAGACCCTTTCAGGTAGTGTGTAAGGTCAAAATTATTTTCATGTTGGGGCACCTAGATGGCTTAGTGGGTTAAGTGTCCAGCTCTCGATTTCAGCTCAGGTCATGATCTCAGGGTCCTGGGATGGACCCCGATGTCTTCATCAGAATCCAGACTCAGTGGGAGTCTGTGTCTCCTGCCCCCCAAGCCCCTCCCCTGCTCATGCACTCTCTCTCAAATAAATAAATAAATAAGTCTTTAAAAAATATTTTCATATTATTACTAAGATATTATTTGCATTCTTCACTGGGTTAACATTTGCACTGATGCAGAAGCAATGGTTGGCAAAACTACTGGGGGCTTAGCATAAATCAAAACAGTGGCACTGAGTTGTACTAGCAGTCACTGTATTCTTCCTAGTCATGCACACAAAGATTTAAGGGGGAAAAAAAGTCAGTTTCATTTGAGTATACTTGATGAAACTGTGGAAATTAATTTTATTAAATCTCAAGGCTTGAGTGCTCCACTTTGGGGAGCTATGCATAAAGCACTTCTGACAGCTTTTTAGCAAAACGTGTCATTGTGCAATTGTATGAGATGCAAGCAGTAGAGTTTTCTTGAGGTGCCTGGGTGGCTCAGTCGATTAGGCATCTGCCTTTGGCTCAGGTCATAATCTCAGGGTCCTCCTTGCTCATGGGGAGTCTGCTTCTCCCTCTGCCCTTCCCCTTGCTTGTGTGCTCTTCTTTCTCTCAAATAAAGTCTTTAAAAAAAGAAAAAGGGGCGCCTGGGTGGCTCAGTTGGTTAAGCGACTGCCTTCGGCTCAGGTCATGATCCCAGAGACCCGGGATCGAGCCCCACATCGGGGTCCTGCTCAGCGGGAAGCCTGATTCTTCCTCTCTCACTCCCCCTGCTTGTGTTCCCTCTCCAGCTGTGTTTCTCTCTGTCAAATAAATAAAATCTTAAAAAAGAAAAAAAAAAGAAAAAGATTTTTTTTTTCTAGAAAGGATAACATTTTTTTTTTAAGATTTTATTTATTTAACAGAGAGAGATCACAAGTAGGCAGAGAAGCAGGCAGAGAAAGAGGGAGAAGCAGGCTTCCCACCGTGCTGGGAGCCCGATGCAGGCCTTGATCCCAGGACTCTGAGATCATGACCTGAGCTGAACGCAGAGGCCTAACCCACCGAGCCACCCAGGCACCCAAGGATAACATTTTTACTAACTTCCTAATAAACTTCTATAATACGTTTTTCTTCCAATATTTTTGGCTACTTTCTCTTTGAATATTTATTCATATAAGAGTTTTATGATTTCTAGAGAAAGGATGAATTTCTCTACCATGATGCCATGGTGAAGCAAACTTTTTTCTTTCTTTCTTTTTCTTTCTTTCTTTCTTTCTTTCTTTCTTTCTTTCTTTCTTTCTTTCTTTCTTTTCTCCTTTCTTTCTTTTACAGAGTTCCCATATATCCCCCACCCAACTTCTCCTATTGTTAACATCTTATGTTGTTAGGATAACTTATCAAAATTAATGGCCCCATGCTGATACATTATTAATTTAAAAAATGACTTAGATTTTCTTAGTTTTTACAGCATGTCCTTTGTCTGTACTGCAATCCCATTACATTTAGTTGTCATATATCCTTAGGTACCTTTGGATTGTGACAGCTTTGACTTCCTTTGTTTTTGATGACCTTGACAGTCTTGGGGAATATCTCATTTTTGTATAATGGAGTTTTGCATAATATCTCTTAATTGAGATTTGCCTGATGCCTTTCTCATAATTAGAATGGGTTTTTTTCGAGGAAGACCACAGAGGAAAAGTGCCATTCTCACTGCCTCGTATGGAGAGTATATACAATCAACAGGACTTATCCTTGGTGCTGTCAGTCTTGATATCTTGGGGGGGGGGGGGGCGTGTTTTTCAGGTTTCTCCACAACACCATTTGTTGACTAGTCTCCTTTTTAATTGAAATGTTTAGTCCATTTACACTTAATTAATTATTGATATGGTTGAGTTTAACTCTACCTTCTTGCTATTTGTTTTTCCTTTGTCCCTTCTACTTTTTCTTGCTTCTACTTCTTTGCCTTTCTTTGAGTCAATTCAACATTTTTAGTGTTCAATCTTGTTTATTCTATTGCCTTCTTAGTTACATTTCTTGTTATTATATTTTTACTGATTGTTCTAGGGTTAGCAATATGTGTCCTTAATAGATCAGGGTCTCTTTAGAACCAATGTTGTGCCTCCTTCCTCTTCACACTTGACACTTCACGTAAAACATTCCACATTTCCTACTTCATTTCACACTCTACATACCACACTCCTGACTCTTTACATTTCATGAATGGATATTGCAGCCTTTCATCCATTGCCTAAAAATAGTTATCTCTTACATTTTGTCTTACAGACGTTTATGCTGGGCAGTCTTGTCTGGTAACAGTTGGTCCATCATGGCTAGAAACAGAAGTCCAAAAAATGCTTTATAAAATATAAATCTGATTGTGTTATTCTTGTGGCTAAAATCCTTCCATAGCTCGACCATTCTGAAAGTAAAGATCCAAATTTTCAAAAGACCTACAGGATCTTATATGATCTGAGCCAAAACCTACACTCCAAGGTCATTCCTCCTTCTCCTTTACCCACATTTCTTTGTTAGCTTCTGGCTTTCTTCCAATCCCTTGCCACATTTTCTCCTGTCACTCAGCTTTTGTATCTAATAGCATACCACCTAACACTTCCCCATCCTCTTCACTAACTACAAACCTGTAATAAGTAAAACACTGTGGAAACTGGCACAAGAGTCACAAGAACAGAGTCCAAAAACAGACCCAAGTGCGTACGTGTTTTAGTACAATGAGAAAGGAAGGCAATTATGTATTAAAGACTATTAGTTTGATTGGCTAACTATTTGAGATAATACAGTTTTATCCCTAACTCATCCCTTAATTAAAAACAAACTTCAGATAAAGTATTAATAAGAAAAGTGTAGGGACGCCTGGGTGGCTCAGTTGGTTAAGCCACTGCCTTCGGCTCAGGTCATGATCCCGGAGACCCGGGATCGAGTCCCACATCAGGCTCCCTGCTCGGTGGGAAGCCCGCTTCTCCCTCTCTCAGTCCCCCTGCTTGTGTTCCCTCTCTCGCTGTGTTTCTCTCTGTCAAATAAATAAAATCTTTAAAAAAAAAAAGAAAAGAAAAGTGTATAAAAAGCTACTTCAAACAGATAAAAACAACTCAATATAAAAATGAGAAAAGGAAATGAATGGGCAATTTATGGACTAATAAACATGAAAATACGGATAAGTATATGAAATGATGAATCACTAAGAATGCAGTGTAATAAAATATAAATTAAGATAAAATATTGATAGTATCCAATGTAGGAAAGAGTATGGGGAAATAGGTATTCCCTTACACTATAAGAGGACAGATTAGTACTGTCAATTCATCAAGATTCCAAATGTACATACACTCTGACTCAGCTCTCACATTTCCAGGAATCTATCCTACAGAAATAACAGCAAGACCATAAAGTTGATTGTATTAGTAAAAAATTGGAATGAATCCAAATGCCTATCAATAATATACATAAATAAACTGTAGCCCATGCACGTATCAGAACACTATGCATCCATTTAAAAAATGAGTAGCTCTAAACTACTTATGCCCACAGTATAATGTCGAGAATTCAAAGTGAGTTGCAAAATAAAAACAACAGTATGAGACTAGTTATATGTGTGATGGGAATCTGGCCAGGTCCACCTCAAACTTAGTCTAAAGGATAAGAATTGAACAGGGAACGGAAGACCCTTATTTGTTTTAGTTTATATACTTATTTTTATTTATTTACTTATTTGACAGAGTGAGAGAAGCAGAGAATGCAAGCAGGGGGAGTGGGAGAGGGAGAGGGAGAAGCAGATTCCCTGCTGAGCAAGGAGCCCTATGCGGGCTCAATCCCAGGACCACCTGAGCCAAAGGCAGACACTTAACTGACTGAGCCACCCAGGTGCCCTAGTTTACATACTTCTATATTATTTGCATCATGACTGCCATCTGCTGGTCACATAGAGCCATGACAAATTGCGTATCTGAGGACTTCCCAAGGTGAGCACTCTCGCTATTTAGGGCCAGATAAACAGGGGTGGGGTGGCGTAGGAGGCTGTCCTGTGTGTTGTAGGCTCTTTAGTAGCACGCCTTGCCTCTATCTTCTAGATGCCAGTGACACCCTCTCCCTAAGTTGTGACAACTGAAGAAGTCTCTAGATGGACAATTCTCCCTTCCAAAGGGGACGGGGCAAAAATGACTCTGGTTGAAAAACCGGACCTAAGAGAATAGAAGTCTTGTGAATGTACAGCAAACATACAAAATATGCTCATTTATTCCCTCACAAAAATATTACAATAGCCACGTATCTTTATGAGATCTGTTTCTAATGTCAATTGGAGCTAGCGATCTCTGACCCATAGTTGTCCTCGCACAGAATTCTTTTCACAGCTTTGCGATATTCTGAGGCTTCAATTCAGTAAGAAAAAAAGCCACTCTTGGACGCTTGGGTGGCTCAGTCGGTGAAGCATCTGCCTTTGCCTCAGGTGATGATCTCAGGGTCCTGGAATAGAGCCCACCTTGAGATCCCTGTTCAGTGGGGAGTCTGCTTCTTCCTCTCCCTCTGCCCCTCCTCCCTGCTTGTGCTCTCTCTCTCAAATAAATAAATAAATAAGTACCCTACGTTGTGGCTTCAGCCCAGTGTCCCAGTCAGTAAGTGCCACCAAGCTGTAAGCCAGTCCCCTCTAGTCCCTCATTCAGCCCACTGATCTACTCTGTTTGGAAGCATCCTATGTCCATTGCACTCACAGTATTACTGCCTTACAGTCTACAGGTCACCAAGAAGTATTTGGTAAGGGGGGGATGTCTGTGGAAATTCATCTCTGTTATTGATTATCCGAGCCCCCCAAAACCCACACAAACAAAAACTTCAAACAACATGGCCTTGGGCATATCACTCAATCTCTCCAGATCTCTATCTCCTTATTTGCTTATTTATTTTTAAAGATTTTATTTATTTATTTGAGAGCAAAGAGTGAGAGAGAGCATGGGAGGGGAGAAGGTCAGAGGGAGAAGCAGAAGCCCCACAGAGCCAGGAGCTTGATGTGGGACTCGATCCTGGGACTCTGGGACCATGACCTGCGCAGAAGACAGTTGCCCAACCAACTGAGCCATCTGGGTGCTCACTATCTCCTTACTTATTAAACAAAAGACTAATACTAGATATCTGAAGCTCCCTTTCAGTTCTAAAACCTATGTTTAGACAGGACTGGAAATGATCCACCATGGGCTTTGCTGTTCCTATTGCAATATAAATATTTTCTCCAGGAAGGATTATCCTGTATAAAATTAAGCTGGTTTTACTGGAGTCTCCTTATTTATCTATTTAAATTTCAGGACATGGGGGGGCCTATAAAAATTGCAATTGCTGAATAAACATAGAATACTAAGCCACAGCAGGGGCACCTGGGTGGCTCAGTCTTAAGCGTCTGCCTTCATCTCAGGTCATGATCTTGGAGTCCCAGAATGGACCCCTGCATCAGGCTGCCTGCTCAGCAGGAAGCGTGCTTCTCTTTCTCTCACTCCCTGGCTTGTGTTCCCTCTCTAGCTGTGTTTCTATCAAATAAATAAATAAAATGTTAAAAAAGAAAAAAAAAGAGAATCCTAAGCCACAGCTTCACAATACATTTATTGTATTTCTGGGGTTTTGTTGTTTTTGCCAGTGGGCATTATCTGATATCAATAATACATGAATTGTATTTTCACTTTCATTATATTAATATATTCATATTTTTGCATGCCTAATATGTAAATTATCTGATGCTGATTAAGGTTAACAGAAAACACAAGGCTTTGCTATATTTATGTGATCTTTCTAGGGTGAATCCTCAGAGGTAGAGTAAAAGTTCAGTGATGACAGTTCCCCTCAAATTCACAGCATTTGTAAGGTTTCTTTTCAGTGTGAATAGTCTGATAAAGAGTAAGAGGGGAGCGAGGACCATGGGCTTTGGCATATTTGTTGCATTCATAGTCTTCTCTCTGGTGTGAGTGTTGGAGTGAGGAGTAAGATGTGTGTCACAGTCAAGGGTTTTCCACTTCTGAAATATTTGGAAGGTTTCTTTCAAGAATGGATCATTTTATATGAGATTAGGTTTCAGTGATTATTGAAGGCCGTTCTATACTTATATGGCTTCTTTCTAGCATAAGTTTTTTGGGTTTTTTTGGGTTTTGTTTTTGGTTTTTGGTTTTTTTGACAGAGAGAGACAGCAGGGGTGGGAGGGATAGAGGGAGAAGAAGAAAGAATTATAAGCAGGCTCTGTGCTCAGCACAGAGCCTGATGGAGCACAGAGCCTGATGTAGGCTCAGTCTCATGACCCTGAGATCATGACCTGAGCCAAAACCAAGAGCCAGAGGCTTGACTGAGCCACCTTCATGTCATTTTATTTTAAATTCTAGTATAGTCAACATAGTGTCATGTTAGTTTCAGGTGTTCACAGACTGTTTCAAACATGGACGTTCCCCAGAAATCTTCCTACTACTGTTTTGAGGCTGTCCTCTATGTAACTCCGGGCGTGGGCCTGGGGGTGGGGGACACTATTCACATGGACTCTGGTGCTAATGTCACTTGGAATCCTTTAAAAGTGGTCCTGTTGGGGCACCCGGGTGGCTCAGTTGGTTGAGCGACTGCCTTCGGCTCGGGTCATGATCCCAGAGACCTGGGATTGAGCCCCATATTGGGCTCCCTGCTCTGCAGAAAGTCTGATTCTCCCTCTCTCACTCCCCCTGCTTGTGTTCCCTCTATAGCTGTGTTTCTGTCAAATAAATAAATAAAATCTTAAAAAAAAAAAAAAGTGGTCCTGTTAACAGGATCGGTTGGGAATTAGAAAACAAGATCTTTGGGAATATGGGTACAGAGACACTCGGGAAAATTTCAAGATACTTGAAATGCCTATGAAACATTGCCCTCGTTTTCCTCATGGTGAGTAGATGAAACTGACAAAATGTGACTAATATCTATTTTTATGATGAAATAGAAAATTCCCCCAGTGGTGTGTTGGAGCCATCCTGTATCCCTCACAAGAGCCAATCAGTCCCATTTTTTCCCAACTCAATGCTGTTGGTAGTTTGAAACCAGGCATGATGGGATTATTTATACCACAGAAAATAGCTAATACTACAAATCAGGACTCTCCCAGCTCTCCCTTCTGAAAGCTAGTTGTTGAGAATTTCCCAGCATACCACTGGGTATACCAAGTTCCACATGGGCCTCTCTCTGAGAGAGGGTGCATCTCTGTCATAAAGAACATGTAAAATCAAGTTTCCCCAGCTTATATGTGGAGTCTAAAAAAAACAAAACAAACAACAAAATGGAAAAAGCCTCACCGATAAGGATAACAATCTGGTAATTGCCAAAGGTTAGGGGGATAGAGTGATAGGTAAAATAGGTAAAGAAAATTACTTTCAGTTATAAAATAAAAAGTCACAGAAATGAAAAGTACAGCTTTGGGAATATGGTCAATAGTATTATAATAGTATAGTGATCAATGGTAATTACCTTTATCACAGTGAGCATCCCATAATATATATAATTATCCAATCACTATGTTGTATACCTGACACTAATATGTCAACTATCCTCCAATTTAAAAAAAATAGATATTTCCTAGCTTAAAATCTCTTTTAAATGCTTGCTTTATTATTTTCCTAAAAAATATCAGGAAGTTTGTCCCTCAGTGTCTAAATAAGGTGAAAGAAAATTGTCATTGATATTATCTTAGCTTGCCATTTCTGTCCTCTGTGAACATTCAGAGATGAAAAACTCTTCCCCTCAACCTAGCCCCAACCCTCAAAGTTGCCTGGCCCACTAAGATTATCCTGTCACAAGCAGCCCTCCCATTTTCTGCTCACATGGCCAAGAGAGCAACACAAGGTCTGGGAGAAGGTAAACAGGTAACTTTTAGGTGGGCAACTTGACAATATGTGTTTAAAATATAGGTATAGGGGCACCTGGGTGGCTCAGAGGGTTAAGCCTCTACCTTCAGCTCAGGTCATGATCTCAGGGTCCTGGGATCGAGTCCCACATCGAGCTCTCTTCTCAGCAGGAAACCTGTTTCCCCCTCGTTCTTTGCCTGCATCTCTGCCTATTTGTGATCTCTCTCTCTCTCTGTCAAACAAATAAATAAAATCTTTTAAAAATATGGGTACAATTTGACCAAGAAATTCCACTTCTGGGACTTTATCTTAAAGATACAACCAGTCAGGGGGCACGTGGGTGGCTCAGCTGGTTAAGCATCAGACTCTTGATTTCACATGAGTTCATCATCATGGCTCACCTCATTGATCTTAGGGTCATGAGATGGAGCCTCACCTCAGGCTCCACACTTAGTGTGGAATCTGCTTGGGATTCTCCCTCTCCCTCTGCCTCTCTAAATAAGTAAGTAAATACATAAAATCTTTTTAAAAAGTTATATGGCAAATCTGTACAGAAGTGCCAGTTAATACCCCAAAAGAAAACCTCAACCAATGAGGAATGGAAGTTGGTGAATAAATACCCAGGTTCTTGGACACTTCTTGAGCAAGTCTGAGATAGAGTTTACACAATCCCTTAAGGGTCCACAGAGGCAGTGAGCCTCAGTGGTCACCTGCTCATTAACTGCCCTTTATTGACTTTCCTTCTTCCCTGTTTCACTTCCCCATTCCCTCACCATGCTTCTTAGGATCACCTCCAAATTAACAACTTGCTTGTAAACTCTTGTCTGAGTCAGCTTTCGTGAAAGTCCATGCTATGACTGTGTGTGTTTAAATCCAAGGGGAAAAAATGAGGACTTTTTAAAAAAGATTTTATTTATTTATTTATTTATTTGACAGAGAGAGAGAGAGAGAGAGAGAGCGAGCACAAGCAGGGGGAGGAGGAGAGGAAGAAGCAGGCTCCCTGCTGAGTGGGAAGCCAGATGTGGAGCTTGATCCCAGAGCCCTAGGATCACAACCTGAGCTGAATTCAGACACCCAACAGACTGAGCCATCCAGGTGCCCCCCTTTTTTTAAGATGTTAGAGAGAGAGAGAAAGAGAGCCTGTGCACAGGGAAGGGGCAGAGGGAAAGAATCCTCAAGCACACTCCCCCACTGAGCACGTAGCCCTTTGTGGGGCTGGATGCCACAGCCCTTACGAAGACCTGAGCTGAAACCAAGTCCAAGTCTGTTGCTTAAGCAACTAGCCACCCAAGGCCCCAAGGGCCATTTTTTAAAACTTATGTGCAGACTGTTCTGTAAAGTTTTGTAAAGTTACTTCCTCAAATGCAAAGTGTTTTGCAAAGTTAGACATCTAAATTAATCTAAATCTTTTTTTTTAAAGATTTTGTATTTATTTGACAGAGAGAAATACAGCCAGAGAGGGAACACAAGCAGGGGGAGTGAGAGAGGGAGAAGCAGGCCTCCTGCGGAGCAGGGAGCCCGATGTGGGACTCGATCCCGGGTCTCCGGGATCATGACCTGAACCGAAGGCAGTCGCTTAACCAACTGAGCCACCCAGGCGCCCCAAAATTAATCTAAATCTAATAGATTATTGTAGTTCCATGGTGAGCACTTTTCCTTTTGAAACTGATTCTTTAATTCTACTTCAGTGCTTCTACTGGAAGATTCATAATGGTTCTATAAGTCATTTTAGGTCTTTCAAGGAGGAATGTGATTGTGAGGGAAGGTTTGAAATAAAAGTTTAGAGACATTAACTCATATTAAGGACTAAAATATTTGACAGTTATTTTGCATACCAAAAGTATCTGGAAACATTTTCCTGCCCTACTATATAATGTTATTAACTGTCATTAAAAGAATCAGCCTGAATATTTCTCCCCAAAAGTGAGAGAGAAGACAAAAAAAGGTTCCCATCTTTACTCTTTGAGTAGTTACATGCTTTGGTGAAGAGGGATGAAATAAAATGTTAGCACTTAGCACTATAGTAAAGCTGGAGAAGCGCATCCATGTTGGCGGGGGGGGGGGGGAACACCTGTGACAGCTTAGTGCTCATTCACACCAACACAAAAGTCCTGAGACAGGAAAAGGAGTTGGGTGGAGACAGAGTTTGCACCCAGCCCACCTTGTTAGAAATTCCCACACATGGGGGGCGCCCTGCCCCAAACGGTCAACCCAACCTCAAAGAGTATCTGCGCCAAGAGACGAAAAGCAGGAGGAAGGGGACTAATTTCTGTCTTTTTCATCTTAAGCAGGAAGGGCTGTCATAAGGGGAAAAGGTTTTCACGTCCCCACCTGATTGATGAACAAGAACAGCAAGAAAGGTTAGGTTCCAGAACCAGGAACAAGAGACCGACGAACTAAGTGAATGTGAGCATTCCCTAAAAGAAAACGCCAGATGGATACATTTTAAAAAGTGAAAAATAAGGGCGCTGGGCTGGCTTAGTCGGAAGAGCATGGGGCTCTTGATGTCCTTGTGAGGTTGAGCCCCACCTTGGGTGAGAGATTTCAAAAATAAATAGCCCTGTTTTTTAAAATTTTAAGTTAAAAAATAAAAGCAAAAGATAACCACTGGCAACTAAGGGTACAAAAAAAGAAATATCCTCCCAAAGTAGCAGGGGAGATGGACAACCTTGTAGTCAACACAGAGAGCAAAGAGCTTTTTGCGAGGGGCAAGGCAAGTGTGCACACCACACGAGGCGGGAGTGAACCAAAGTGTGAAAGGACAAGGCTTGCGATTGCCCTCTACTTGGATCAGCTTTGCAGGAAAGAACCCCCTAACTCATCTGTGATTTACAAGCCTTCTCCTCTGTTGGAGACCTTTCCTCTAATGGTAAACAGAACAATGACATAAATCCCACGACATTGGATTAGGAATAATTTTGAAGCATCACAGGAATCAAATGCTATACTCAAAATGACAAGAAATAAAATGAAACAAATCTCAAGAATTTTCTCTTTTCCTAATTTCCTCAAACTCTGGCCTCTTGATTTTACTCCACAGAGAAACCTCTGAATCCCTTTTCGTGTGTACTTATTACCATGTCAATCATCAAGTACAAAGGAGGGAGAAAGGGCATGATTCAGAAAGCCTTCTTCAGAAAGGATTTCAGGGAGGCACCCATTCTCTACTCTTAAGAGGCCCCTGGCCTTGTCACAGTGACAAATCTTAAGGACCACAGAGACACTGTCAAAAACACTGGCCTCTCTCAAAGGGACTAGTAGAGAAAGTTGGGCTGTTCTATCCAAGGAAAACCACTCTGACTTTCCTGTATGCTATTTAATACTTTATTACTCTTATAGCAATTGCCTAAGTAGGCACCATAACCTGGATTATATTAGAGAAGGCCCTATTAGTCCATAACTCTTTTCTTTGGAGCCTACACAGGAACAAATCCCAGACAATAGTGTCCCATCCAACGAGGCTCCCTTTAGATGGTGTCTTAACGTGAAGAGTGTTAACTCTCAGCTCTGCCTCTAAGTCAATACAGAAGCCTTCTGCTCTTGGCATACTGTCTTCCCGGAAGACTCCCAGATTGTAGGACATGGAGAAAAGCTAAGTTCTGACATCGTAGTCCCGTAAGTCACTGATGCTTCTACCATCCCTAGTAAGTGACTTCATTGTGCCCTGGTGATTGGCATGCTCTGCAGCCTTCCTCAATCCTTATCTCAGGGCCACACATACATTCGCACACGTGCAGAGAGGCAGTGGAGTAAAAAGGTTAAGAACAAGGAGGCTTGAGCTGGCCTCCCTGAGTTGAAATCTCAGCTCCACATTGTTCCCAGGTTAGCCAGTGACTTTGCCTTTCTGAGTCATGGTTGCCTCCTCCACAAAACAGGGATAAGGTGTGCCTATTTAAGGGTGTTGTTGGAAGAAATGAATGAGGTGATGCATACAAAGGTGCCTGAACAGTGTCTGGCATGTAATAAATCTTTACTACAAGTATTAGCTATTACTGTCATGGAAATCCTCTGAAAGGAGCCTGAGAAGAGCTAGAATACCAAGAAAAAACCAAATGGCACTTTATACACTGGATTCTGCTTTACTTTATGCTTTTGAAAGGAAAGAAATGAAATATCAATGCCTACCTCTTGAGTGGCATTTCTAGGATAAGGGCAAAAACCAGGTAGCTTTCCTTTCCTTTCTTACATTTACTAAAGAAGAGATTTAAACTAGGTCTGCCTTATAAACAAGGCAATTACCCAGATACCTAAGGCCAGGTTTATTTGGGGAAATGGATTTTTTTTTACCTAGATAAAACACGTATTTCTCAGTTCTCCATGATGCTATATCATAGCAACCTTCCTACTAGGATGAATTGGCATAGCTTCTGATATATAATCAACTCTGGCCAACTGAGAAGAAACATTTGTGGAGGGGAATAAAGTAGTATCCAAATGTATTGGCTGTGCCTCTCAATTCTTTGGAGAAACAAATTACCTTCAGTAACAAGCCCATAATGTGAATATAGAGTATTATCAATATTTTCCTTATAAATCTCTGCATTTGCCCATAAAATGCAGTTACATATCTTTGTGTATAATTCTGATAATGCATTCTATTATGTGTTCATATGTATAAATGTATAAGTAAACAATAGAATGCTATATATGTATGTAAAATATAATTTTACAGTATTTCTAATCTCACTAATTTATCTGTTGGGCTTTTTTGGGTGGGGCGTCCTGGTGCATATTTGAAGTAGAATGTGGTATGATATAATTTTCCCCAAGATGTTCATCTCAAGGCACTATATTTTGTGTGCATCACTTTGGCAAAACATACCCAGAAATCATCTAATGTATGATGTGTATCAAAGGTACTACTGGGATGAATTTTCATTGAATAACTCATCTTATATGAATTTTTAAAACCATGTGTAAGTATTATTTTGTTTAAAATCAACATTAAAAGACCTAACAAGATAGTTATTTTCCTCATGGGGAGAACTATGTAAAGCTGGAGATAAAACCAGATATTAAGATAATGAAAAATGTTTTATAGGCATATATGAGGGATATAATGAGTGGCAAAGGTCTTCAGAGGAGGAGGCTATTTTCAACTGTAGTGGTCAAGGAGAAGCTGACACTTTAATTTGGGTCCTAAAGGAGACTAACTTGCAAACTGAAAAAAGTGATAATGTGACAACTACCTCTTGATTAAAAAAAAACAAAAAATAAAAAGCGAACAAAACAAAAAAAAGGATTAATGACCCCTCAAAAAAGGCAGAAATCTCTGCTTTAATCAACAAAGATCTCTTTATGCAATCCTCAAATCAAGCCTGGGGTCACCATACAATGAGCTCATCACAACAGTGAAAACTATTCAAGCTTCTTGGAGGCATTTAAGATGTAACATGTATATTAATTTTCCCTTCAGTCAATACAAGTAAGTCAATAACAAGCAGTTATAACCACATAAATTAATTTTAAGTATATAAATTCATTCTAAATCAGGTTATCATAGATGAGGCATCTGAAGGAAGGAAGGGCAAATGTTTCTCCACAATCCAAACCAACTGGCTCCAGGAAAGGAAAGGTTTTGAAAGGACCTTTCTATACCTAAGATGTTAACATCATTTGAAGAGCTCTGATTCTAATAACAAGACCCTTCTATGGAGGACTTCCTTTTTCTTGCCTCCAATTTCTAAAAGTTACTAAAATTTTCATGTATTTCAAAAATTATTGCCAGATGTCTTTAGAGTATTTTTTCTTACAATTTCCAGAACAAAAATCCTTTTTTCCTCTATCTTCAGTTGTGCTTTTCAGCTCTGAAACTCAAGCCTGTTGAACTTCAAGCTGTGGCTACTTTAAATAGAAGAGAAGGACAGGAAAGTCAGTGAGAAAGGAGAGTTCAAAGTAGCTCTTTTAGTGAGGACAGTACTGCTAGGGGTAGAAATGACTGTATAATTAAGGCAAACATTTATAGAAAGGTGGTATTCAAATACACAATCAACCATGAGTCTATTTGGACATGGGCAGTATTCCAGTCAGTACAAGTAGGAGCAATGAGCTCAAGTTTGAACAACTGGAATTCCTTTGCATGTTGGAACAGCCTATTCCTGTGGCTAGGGGAAAAAAGTCACTTCAAGGTGACATCAGTCATTTTCAGGTACAGATGAAAATACACACAGAGAGAGAGACTGATGGTCTCAGGCTAGTCCAGCTTTCAGATCAATACTTCTTAACATGGATTTGTGCTATTCTGGCAGCTAATTCTTTGCAGGAGAAAACAGGAGGAAAGACTTAGCCATCAAGAAAAAGGGGGGATCACAACTATAATAACTCGTGAAAGTAGGATTCTTTGGTATTTAACAAAGTGACAAGTCTGAATGAACACACATTCAGAGTCATTCTCCACTGTGAAGTCTCTGATGTCTAATGAGGGCTGAACTACACCTGAAAGCTCTGCCACATTCATTACACTCACAGGGCTTCTCTCCAGTGTGAATCCTCTGATGTTGAGTAAGATGGGCACTTCTACTGAAGGCTTTCCCACACTCGTGACAATCAAACGGTTTCTCTCCAGTATGAATCTTCTGATGTTGCGTCAGGGATGAACTCTGGCTGAATGCTTTCCCACAGTCTTTACAGGTGTAAGGTTTCTCTCCAGTATGGGTTTTTGTGTGTTTTATGAGAGTTGAGCTCTGGCTGAAAGCTTTACCACATTCTCTACACTTGTAGGGTTTTTCTCCGGTATGAGTTCTCTGATGCCGAATAAGGGCTGATCGATCACTGAAGGCTTTCCTGCATTCATTACAGGTGTAAGGTTTCTCTCCAGTGTGAGTTCTCTGATGTTGATAGAGGTGTGAGCTCTGACTGAAGACCTTACCACATTCACTACATTCATAGGGTTTCTCTCCAGTGTGAATAAACTGATGGACAATAAGGGAAGAGTTGTGACTAAAGGCTTTCCCACATTCACTGCATTCATAGGGCTTCTCTCCAGTATGAATAAACTGATGCTCAATACGAGATGAATTGTGACTAAAGGCTTTACCACATTCATTACATTCATAAGGTTTCTCCCCAGTATGAATTCGCTGATGTTGAATAAAGTGTGTTATCTGAATAAAAGCCTTCCCACATTCATTACATTCATGGGGTTTCTCTCCAGTATGGATTCTTTGGTGTTGAATAAGAGAGACATTATGATTAAAGGCTTTCCCACATTCCTTGCATTCATACGGTTTCTCTCCAGTATGAATTCTCTGATGTACTGTAAGGGCTGAATAATTACCAAAAGTCTTTCTACATTCACAACATTCATAAGGTTTCTCTCCATGTTGGGTTCTCTGATGTTGAATAAATGGTGCATTCTGAATTAAGGCTCTTTCATGCACATTAAATTCCTTCCCACCATAAACACTCTGATGATGTTTGGTAAGGTGTGCGTTCCAGGTGTAGACTTTCCTATTTTCATACGACTTCTCTCCAGTATTAGTTTTTTGATGTTCCATGTGGTGTATACCAAGACCAAAGGTCTTCCCATACTGATTACATTCCGAATTTGTTTCTCCATTATGAGCTATACAATGTTGAACATAAACTGAGCAATCACTGAATATCTTACTACATACATTACACTGAAGAACGTTCTCATTTGTGCTCTCTTCTTGATGTCTTATTAATTTTGAATTCTGTTTTAAGCTCTTTCCCTGAGCATCAGACGTATAAGGTCTCTCTTCATCAGGGTGTCTTGATTGTATAACAAAGTCTGACTTCAGACTAACATGTCTGCCAGATTCAATATGTTTGCGGTAACTATCAACTATAGAAGTTCTTTTTTTGAAGATAACTGTTGCTTCTTTCCAGAGTCGATCTTGAGCATCCTCTTTGCTCTCTGTGTATCCCCAGGCCTCCTTCAAACTGGAAGTCCTTACATCAGCCCCTGTGCTTCCCTCCATATTTATCCTCTGGCATGATTCTTTTCCAAAAAATGCCTCCTTTGGGTTTGACTTTCTGGTCTCCAAATCTAGAGTGGGGAAAAAGTAAAAATGTTCCCTGTACTAGAAGAAGGAAATGACTAAAGTAGGAATGAGATAATACAATTGCATAAATATCATTAGTCACAAATATAAGTCAAGTAGTCAACAGATAACTTATTGAACACCTATTACAGGCTAGGCACTGTGTTATATGCTGGGATTCAGTGATACGTGAAGGAGATAAGGAGTACCAGCTCCTTTGAGATTTACAGTCTTTTGGGGAAGATTAGTATTAAATGATTTCAAGAATGATGAATGCTGTAAAATAACATGTTAGGGAGATTTCAATTGGAAATGATCGGTACTGTATATAGGAATGACAGCCATTGAATCCCTAGAATCTTCCCTGGCTTTTGATACCACCACCACCAGCAGTCCCTTGTGTCCCCTGTCTTGAGTTCACTCCAGCTACAGTCATCCTTCAATGCCTACATCTTCCATTCCCATTGGCACAGTTCCCTAGTAACTCTCCTTGATTACGCCTGAGGTTGAATTCAGTAAGACCATTAACCATATTTTCTTTTGCTACCCTGCATGTTAGTATTTGCCAGAGATTTCCTTCAGCTTTCACCTTTTTTCCCTTCTCTCTGGGCCTCCCAAAATACACACATACATGCCACCAAAAAAGACAAAGAGGTCAAAGTTCAGGAGAATGCAGAAACTTTAGGAGGATCATGGGATTAGGCTTACTACTAGTACTAGTTCAGCTTTCTTATGGGTAAACTATACATGATATACATTTTAATTGTTGTAAAGTTGGGACCTTGTAAGTAGTCTCTCAGCCTCATGAAGAGCAGGACAAACAGCACATGTGTTTTGCAAGCTGGATTATTTTCAAAGTAACTTTAGTATGTGGCTTTGACAACCTTATATATATACAACCTTATATAATATAGGAAAATGAAAGCTAATAGAAGGCAACATAAGTTAAGCAGGGGAGAGAAATGGTAGCAGGGGACTAATCTACTATCAGGTTAGCTAAAAAGAAGGAACAACCTGTTAAGTCCAATGGACATTCTTCAGGTCTTTACTTGACCTCTCTAGTGTCTATCACTATGTGTACCTCTCCTCCTTGAAATGCTGTTTTGTGTTGGCTTCTATAACAATAACCTGACCCGGTTTGCTTCTACTCTGGCCACCCTTTCTTAGTATCCTTTCTGGATGCCCTTTCCTTCATTTATATTGATAAAATTTGTATAACATACCTCTACTGCCATCACCCATTTTTAAAAATTATTACTATTTTACTATTTTGACATTTTTCCCCATGTGTTTTTTTTCAAGTATACAAGTGGTATCGATAGATACATATATAGGTAGATAGTTATCAGATACTTAAATGTGTATGTTTATTGGGCTTCTAAGTTCTCTTGCAACTCTTTTCCTGCTCTATTTCTCTATTTTCATATTCCATCCACTCCCGGGTCTTCAGTTACCATCTATTCTCAGATGATTCTCCACGTTGAACCACTAATTATGATCTCTCTCCCTCACCAAGATCCATTTGACATCTCTTCCTCATATTCATCTACCTTCCAGACACCCTACTTAGACCAGACTTTCTCAACTGCTACACTACTGACATTTTTGTCAAGACAGGTCCTTGTGGGAGGGGCTGTCCTGTGCATGGTACGATACTCAGCACCATCTTTGGCCTCGACCCACTAGATGCCCATAGCATTGTCCCAGTCTTCAGATATGTACCCTTGGGGCGAAATCACCCCTGTTTGAGAACCACTGGTTTAGATAGACTCTTCTAACTCTATAACTCTGCTATAGACTCTTCTAACAGAATAAACTGAACTCATCTTCTATCACCACCCCACCCCCCACCCCTGCAAAATTGCCATTTCTCCTGTATTTTCCATTTCAGGGAAGTAAACTTCCATCTACCTACACAGCCAAGTCAGAAACCTAGAAATCATCATTGTCTGTTTCTCCCTCACCTCCTACAGTCAGCAAATTCTATCAATTTTATAACCTTAAAATTGGATGTGAGATCACACTCTTTAAACTTACATTCAAATTCTTTCATTCTCTTCTTACTTTTTAGGTAGGAAAAAAACAGGTACAACAAAGACAAAGTAAATGAAGCAGAGTCTCCAGCTACTAGAGAGGAGAAGGGAATGACCTCATAAAATGCCACAGTGAGGCACAGCAGTGATCACTGGATCGAGTGTCAGGGTTATAACTTAAGAAGGAAGTACCATTCCTTGAGTCTGGGAAGAAGTAGAGTTAGGCTAACAAGATTCTGATATGTCCAAATGAAGATAAGGCTTAGGAGGGTCCTCAACATTTTTACAGGCCTGGACGATTTGGGGAAGAATCCCTGAATCATATTTCAAAAGACGTTGTCTGCCTTGTTCTTACTTACGTGTGCAGATGCTTCTCAGCATTTCTCTCTCTTGCACCCATGGGTTTACTGCTTGTTCCAATTGGGAGATGATACAAGGTTTAGAAAATGGAAATCCTACTCAAAGGAAAGAAATAGAATGTGATTGTCATTTTCCAAGAGGATCCAAAAGGATCATCCCATTTTCTGTCTTACTCTTATGTTTCCAAGAGCAGAAAACAAGATAACTAACAGTCCAAAGCAATTACATGTTTTCTACCAAAGTAGGGTGAGAAACAGTTTAAGGATCTGCTCTGGATCCTGGAAGATAATGTTAACCAAAATGGTCTTTCTTTCTTTCTTTCTTTCTTTCTTTCTTTCTTTCTTTCTTTCTTTCTTTCTTTCTTTTTTTAAAGATTTTATTTATTTGACAGAGAGAAACACAGCCAGAGAGGGAACACAAGCAGGGGGAGTGAGAGAAGGAGAAGCAGGCTTCCCACCGAGCCCGATGTGGGACTCATCCCGGGTCTCCGGGATCATGACCTGAGCCGAAGGCAGTCGCTCAACCGAGCCACCCAGGCGCCCCGGTCTTTCTTTCTTTATCTTTCTTTCTTTGTCTTTCTCTCTCTCTCTCTCTCTCTCTCTCTCTCTCTCTCTCTCTCTCTCTCCCTCTAAGATTTTATTTATTTATTTCGCAGAGAGAGAGATCACAAGTAGGCAGAGAGGTAGGCAGAGAGAGAGGGGGAAGCAGAATCCCTGCTGAGCAGAGAGCCCAATACCGGCCTGGATCCCAGGACTCTGAGATCATGACCTGAGCCGAAGGCAGAGGCTTTAACCCACTAAGCCATCCAGGCACCCTCTCCCTCTCTTTCTTTCTCTTTCTTTCTTTCTTTCTCTCTCTCTCCTTCTCTTTCTTTCTCCTTCTTCCATTCTTTCGGAGGACTGTGGGAGGAGTCAAGAAAGAGGGACAAGCACAGGGCCCCACACAGGACTGGATTCCATGACCCTGAGATCATGACCTGAGCTGAAATCAAGAATCAGATGCTTAACTGACTGAGCCACCCACCCATCTCCAAAGCCTCCTTTCTGATCACCCCCTACTAGGAGCATGGGAATCTTTAGAAAGCAATGGCATCCCAAAATGCTTCCTTGAGGCCAGCACCCAACCTTACCCAAGGAGACCAGGTTCCTATAGTTCTCCAGCATTACATCCCTGTACAAGTCTCTCTGAGCAGGGTCTAGTTCTCTCCATTCTTCCTCAGTGAAGTTCACAGCCACATCCTTGAAGGACAAGCCCTGAAGCACCTGCATGGGGTTCAGAAGTAACAGCTGAATAAGGCAGAATTAGGGGAGATTCATGGAATGGAGAGGAAATGGATCCAACTATGTTCATGGTGTCAAAGGCATACTGACTCATAGGTTAAAGAGTCTTAAAATGTATATATCTTTTTGACATACTGATTTTATAGCTAGAAAGCAATTGTAATAAAATGATCAGAGACACGAGTAAAGAGTTATCAACAGATTCTTCATCCATTTATAATTTACAATAGCAAAATAGTTCTAAATAACCTAAATGTTTGCAGAGAGTAGCAGAAGCTGCTAACTTTCACTAAAGTACACTTCCCCTCCTCATCTTTCTAGGTGGACAAACATTTCCAAATCTCCTCTGCAGTTAGACATGGCCATATGATTGAGTTTAAGCCAAGAGAACACAAGCATTAGTGAGATGCCTGACTCACATACATTCCTCTATGCTGTTTTCCCCTTGTGTCTGGGCCATGGAAATGACTTCAAAAGTGAATCTGGGAGCCATGTGGTAGAGAGAATAGAGCTTCAGATAGCTCAAGGCCATGAATGGCCACCCTATCAACCTGCTGACTCAGTCATATGGTTACAAGAACAAGAAATAAACTTCTATTATATTAGGGTCATTACACATTTTGGGTCTATTGGTCAACACCAGTTACAAGTTAGCCAATACCAATTAATTCAGAAACAAACACCTAAAATATACAGGGGCATTGGCTTGACATTCGGGCGGCAGGCTTTGAAGAAATAGGTAGTGAAGGCTGGAATGATGTAGACTCTCGGTCCACACTGCCAAAATAATTAGTACCTGGAAAGGCAGACCAAAACTTCACTGGGCCTGTAGCTCTGGGGGAATGAGTTGGAAACAGTCAGAATGCTAGCTTGTGCAGGATTCTTCTGGATATATTTGGCAAAGAAAGAAAGAGTTGAGCTTAGGAAGGAATTTGCCAATTTTCAAGTTAAAATAAAATGGAATTAGAGTCCAGAAATTTGGGGCTTCACAAGGTTGGAAGAGCAAACTGTTTCTAGATTTCATACAATAGGAAGTCTAAAAAAAGGCTTCGAACAACAAAGTCCATTGAAACTTCTCAGTTAAACAAAGTAACTTAGCCCTCTAAAAAAGATCAAATTAACGATATGGCATTCCCATCAAGCCTATTGTTTGGCAAGTCTTAAGGTTATCTTCATTAAGAAAGAGACAGGGTGGGGCACCTGGGTGGCTCAGCCATTAAGCATGTGTGTTAGGCTCAGTTCAGGATCCCAGGGCTCAAGTCATGATCCCAGGGTCCTGGAATTGAGCTGGGCCCCAGGCTCCCTGCTCAGTGGGAAGCCTTCTTCTCCCTCTCCTACTCCCCCTGCTTGTGTTTCATCTCTCGTTGTCTTTTTCCCTGTCAAATAAATAAAATCTTTTAAGAAAGAAAGAAAGGAAGGAAGAAAGGAAGGAAGGAGGGAGGGAGGGAGGGAGGGAGGGAGGGAGGAAGGAAGGAAGGAAGGAAGGAAAGAAAGAGAGAGAGAGAGACACGGTAAGTGAGAAACTGAGAAATATGCCAACCTTGAGACTTATACCTAGGCAAGAATTTTGTGTGTGATTATTAGTATACAGCAATCAGATCAGAAACTTAAGTTTTTACAGGACAATATATGCATGATTTCTTTTTTAAAATATTTTATTATTTATTTGCCAGAGAGAGAGAAACAGAAAGCACAGTCAGGGGGGCGGCAATCAGAGGGAGAAGCAGGGTCCCCACTGGGCAGAGATCCCGAATTGGGGCTCAATCCAAGGACCCTGGGATCTCAATGGATGGAGCCACCCAGGCGTCCCATATCCATGATTTCAATGTACTTTGTACTTCCTTTTTTCCTGCCTCAGAAGAAGCAGTACCTTTCCTCAATACTAAGCCATTTATGTCATTAACTCCCCAAATATTTCTTTATTTCTTCTCAAAATTCTACTCATCCAGGGTGCCTGGATGGCTCAGTTGATGAGTGTCTGACTCTTGATTTCGGCTCAGGTCCTGATCTCAGGGTCAGGAGATCAAGCCCAGGCTCTGTGCTCAAGCAGAATCTGCTCAAGATTTTCTCTTCCTCTCCCTCTTCCCACTACCCTGCTCCCTCTCTAAAATAAATAAATAAATACCATCTTTAAAAAAAAACAAGGCTTATTCATCCTTCAGGGCCCACTTCAAATCTCACTGCTTCTATTAGTCTGGGGCTCCTTAGAAAGGCTTAAAGATGCTGGCTGAATGAATAAAATCCTCCCAAATCTCTCAGCCAGACATGCACGCTTGCTTGCTCGCTCTACTCTGAAATCATATAACATTTTCCCTAATGCACTTAACATTAAGTAGGGCATCAGCAAATTTGCTGATTTTTTCCACACGGATTTGTGTATGGGTCTTTTCTCCTCACGGAGACCATTCTAAGCAGATGGATACAAAAGATATCTCACGTGCCTTTGCTGATCTAAGCCAAATGCCTCTACTGGACAGAGGGAAGCCTTACTCTCTCCCAACCATGCTCTCGGTCCTCTGTCCTCTATTGCCAACTGATGGGAAGGACTGTCAAGGGCCATCTCCAGTGCTACTTCCACACAGTAAGGAACACCCAGTCACCATGTTGTTGGCAGTGAGGCTAATAAGACTGATAAACTTTGGGACGCCTGGGTTGCTCAGTTGGTTAAGCGACTGCCTTCGGCTCAGGTCATGATCCCGGAGACCAGAGATCGAGTCCCACATCGGGCTCCCTGCTCGACGGGAAACCTGCTTCTCCCTCTCTCACTCCCCCTGCTTGTGTTCCCTCTCTCGCTGTGTTTCTCGCTGTCAAATAAATAAAATCTTAAAAAAAAAAAAAAAAGACTGATAAACTTCATGTGATGAGAGAGACATTTATTTACTTTAGAATTAAGATGAGATTTTAGGGATGAGAGGAAAATCCCCAACTCACCTGAGACTTTGCTGCCTGGAGAAGAGCAGCCATGTTCTCCTCATCAAGATACCCCTTTTAGAAAAGGGCAGACTCCCTCAATGGCAGAACTGGAAGGGAAGAATAAAGGAATCCAGTTTAGTATTATGTGTCTCAGACCTATTATATTAGAAATAGCTACTTATAATAAAACGTGCCTCTGGCCTTGGCTGTCATACGGTTGGAAGGATCCCATAGACACCTGTATAATGAAGCTTCCGAGATAACCTCAGAAAGTAGACTGAATGCAAACTTAGTCAGGGAAAGGTATGATCATTAACTGGATTAGCCTGAGCCTCCGCTCTGAGAATGCAGACTCCTGTGACAACAACAAAAACCTATATGCTATTAGGGCTGGCAGGAAGCTTCCAGACCTCCTGCCTCAACTCCTTTATTCACAAATGGAGGAACTTTCCAACTTCAGAGAACAAGAAAAAGAAGCCATGTAGGCAAAGGACAACAGTACCCATCCTGGCAGTGCAGGGCACAGGAAGCACTAGCTTCCAGATCATGAGTCTTCCAGGCCCCCACTAAGACTGCAGCCATCCTAGGTTCATGACACTGCACACATGATCCACTAAATTGTAGTCTGTCATCTTGTACTCCCCTGCATTCCAAGCACCCAACACAGCATGCCTGGTAGCAGGAATCCTAAAGTGTTGAGAATGAATTCATGATCCCCTTAACTCTTTTGACTCCGTGCCCATCAAGCAAACTTCTTTTTTTTTAAGAGTTTTTTTTTAAGATTTTATTTATTTATCTATTTATTTATTTAAGATTTTATTTATTTATTTGACAGAGAGAGATCACAAGTAGGCAGAGAGGCAGGCAGAGAGAGAGGAGGAAGCAGGCTCCCCACTGAGCAGAGAGCCCGATGGGGCCTCAATCCCAGGACCCTGAGATCATGACCTGAGCCGAAGGCTGAGGCTTTAACCCACTGAGCCATCCAGGCACCCTTTTTTAAAGTTTTATTTATTTATTTGTCAGAGAGAAACACAGCAAGAGAGGGAACACAAGCAGGGGGAGTGGGAGAGGGAGGAGCAGGCTTCCCACCGAGCAGGGAGCCCCAGGCAGAGCTCAATCCCAGGACTCCGGGACCATGACCTGAGCCAAAGGCAGACGACACTCAACAACTGAGCCACCCAGGCACCCCCCATCAAGCAACCTTCTGCTCACAATTTCCTTTCCCATTTTTTGCTTCCTGGGAGAAAAGTGATAGTATTAACTTTGAGCACTTCTTTGAGCTTTTCTTTGGGTGGTAGGGTTATACGTCATTTATTTTATCCTCTATATAATTCTGTCTTTCTAGTATTCCACAGTTTATTATTTCTTTAACTCTTAACTCTCCCTCACCACCAAGAAGCAATACTTAAAGCCCCTTGTGGAGGGCTCCTGAGTGGCTCAGAGACACTCAGTTAAATGTCGGACTCTTGACTTAGGCTCAGGTCATGATCTTGG
The DNA here is from genome assembly GCA_004023965.1 of Spilogale gracilis. Taxonomy (NCBI): domain Eukaryota; kingdom Metazoa; phylum Chordata; class Mammalia; order Carnivora; family Mephitidae; genus Spilogale; species Spilogale gracilis. Next base: position 72,024 of record PITA01003244.1, read on the forward strand.
GGTCGTGGGCTTGAGCCCCACATTGGACTCCCTGCTCAGTGGGGAATCTGCTAGAGATTCTCTCTCTCCCTTTCCCTCTCTCCCTGACCCTCCCTGTGCACTCATGCATGGTCTCACTCTAATAAACAAATCTTTTTATTTAAAAAAAGTTTCGTATGGATTTGTTTGGGGAAGAATAGGAATTTCAAGCCCTTATCATTGTAAATAGTACAGAGTTTTCACGACTTAAAAAACAAATCTATGCCTCCTACAATGCTTTCTCACTAGAACACTGGCTCTGGAGGCTGCCTGCCTACTTTTAAATCCTGGCTCTGCATGGATGTAGGCAAGTTTCTTCTGTGCTTCAGCTTCCCCATTGGAGAAATGCAAATAACAGTGATATCTACCTTAAAGCATTGTGCATTAATGTATATAAAGGGCCTAAATCAATACCTGATATAGAATAAGCATTCAGTAAAGGTCATTTATCAGTTAATTCTGATTCTTACTATTTTCTGCATATCACCACTAACCAAAATTTGATGGATTTTCTTTCTGTCCTTTGTTTTCATAAAACAGTGTATATGGTCATACCCCAAGCTTCCACTTCTCCATGGGATGCCCATCCATTCCCTGTACTGAACTCTGACAATCAGTGAGGGATGGGGGAGAGATGGGAACTTGTAAGTTTCAGGACCTTGGGGAATCAGAGGGGCTGAGGTCAGGATGTCTGGGAAAACAGACTGAAGCGAGACCATGGAAGCTCATTCTCATCTAGGCCATCCTTTTGTATCTCCTTAAGACAGAATACTTCTTAAAAGAGATTGAAAGGAAGTCAGGAGCAGTTCTCAACCCTGCCAAAGTTGGGCAGTGGACCCTGCAGATGCAGGCCCCAGCTCTGCACTTGACCTCTCCCATGTGCTAGAATACCAGATCAAATCATCTGCTTCTCCATGCCCATTTCCTTTTCTCTATCCACAGAGTCTGACTTGCCCCTCTCACCCTTTGGAGAAGCATCTGATATAATACAGTATGGACAGTGAGATGTCTTACTTTTTAGAGTTTCAAGTAAAAAGGAATAATAATAGCAAAATTACTACTACTTATGAAGCACTCCCCATGTACCAGATGCTTTCCATAAATCACTTATTACAAATGATGAAACTGATGATTTTCCCAAGGTCTCAGAGCTGCCCACACACATTTTACAAGGCTGCTGTCAAGAAAAACTTAAAATGAGATTACTGTGTGCACACTGTAGGTGCCCAGCTAACCGCAGAAGCCTCACTTGTTTCTTACCTCTGTTCTGGAGTTTGGTGGCTCTGATCCTCCATAATCACAGCCTTTGCACCATTTGGGTAAAGAAACTTCACCCAAATCCTCCAGGTCTCTTCCTGGGGATTACCAGCATTCTCCCTGAGACTCTAACAAGAGATTCTGGATTGAATTCTTCTTTTTCATTGTATTTCTTCTTCCATTCTCTGAGACCCTTCTCATAACAGTGATTGGGGAGTCAAAAGCAGTATATTTTGAGCTAAAACTAAAGAAGTTCAGCGGTCACTCAGGCTTCAGGAAGCCCTATTCACAGGGAAGTCTCAGTATAACCTTTCCCCCAGGGCCCTGCAGGGACAGACACCCAGGAACATAAAAAATCACAGACAGCAGGTAAAGGTACTGTTATCAACAACAGGCCTGGAGGTCATAGCGGCAAGCGCCCAGCTGGGAGTGAAGGCACTTGGGTTCTCATTTCTATGGACCAGATGGCTAGGAGACCCAAAACAAGTAATTTTTCCTTCTTGGGTTTCAGTTGCTTTTTATGTACAAATGGGAGGTGGATACCTACTTTTCATAATGACGACTAATGATTGGGCCCTTTCTTAGTGCCTGGCACTGTATCAACTGTTTCATCAAATTGCCACTGAATCCTCACAATCCCCACGTAAGGCACGGACAATAAACTTGACTTGACAGAAAAGGAACAAGAGAGGCAAAGTTGAGTAATTTGCCTACGGACCTATCACTGAGCAATAACCGCTTTCTCGAGATGTAGACAAACGGATCTCTTACATCCACGCCCTCCCGCGTCAACACTATCTCAGTCCATACAATGGATTCACCACGCTGTGGGCTGCAAGGGCACAAGGGCAGACGCTGTGTTGGTCCCTGGACTGGGAGCACTGACAACCTCGGTCCCTACCTGCCTCACCTTCCCGCCAAGCGCTTCAGGCTGTGCGGGACCTCAGCCCGTTTCCAGGCAAAGGGCCTGGACGTGTCTCAGACTGAAACACACGTACACACCACCATCACGTACACACAAAACCCAGAGCAGGGGAGCAGGGTCAAGGGGGCCGAGCCCTGACATGGAGAGCTCCCCAGCTCCAACAGAAGGGATTACGGTCAGGTCAGCGGGCCCAGGGAGATCCCCAGTGGGACGCGCGGCCAGACCCCCAAGCCTGACAATCCCCTGCTGGACACACACCCCTGTCCAACGTCTGCTCCTCCCTGGTCCAGACACCAAGCTGGTCACAGTAGGTAGGACCACAAAAAAAGACTAGCGGCAAGCGGAGCGCGTCCAAACAAAGGAGCCGGAAACGGAAGCGCGCGCCGAGGCTCCTGGGAAATGTAGTCCGGTTCTGCTCGGCTCCTGGGTTCGGAAAAGTTTCCGCGGCGCTGACTGGAAGCCCAGCCCTGACCTCCCGGACTCTCGTTTGTTCTGCGATCAAAGGCAACCTCTCGAGTGGCCCTAAGAAGAGAAGTTAACGTTGGCAGCCCAGCGAAAGTGGACCGGAAACTTTGGAGGCGTTTACCATCAAGGATGGTCTAGAGTGTTTGCGGGAGAGTAGGGGTGGCGCCTGGAGAGCAGAGGTCTCCTCTGGTGAGCTAGTCCCTCAGGTCACTTTTCACAGAATAAGCGGAGCTGCAGCCCTGCCTCAGAAAGCCAAACACCACAGACCCACGCTTGAGGTTGCGCATCTTTCCAAGAATCCTGGCAGATCCCCTGTGCTCTTACTTTGGGGCATATCTTCAGTGTTTCCCACGCTCCTGCACCCTGAACCCAGAGCCTGGGTCCTTTGATGGCCCCAATTTTGGGTTCCCGTCACCGAAGTGTAGTGTTCCGAGACGCGGAGTGGTGGGGCCCTCCCTGGGCGATGTCCACATCTACTGTATCACTGTTCTTAGCGCCTCGATGTTTTACATGCCTCAGTCAAAAAGAGTGCCGCGTTGTTGCTATTATTTCCTGTTTGCTAGCCATTTCTATAGGCATGACAGTCCTCCAGATCCCTTAGAGATTGATTTTATACGTATCTAGATTCAGTTAATTTCGCCTTTTGCGGGGACATTCTACAGCCAACTCTGTGATGGGCCCACAGAATGTACTCCTACTGTGACAAGATGGAAGAGACTTGAGTTGTTGGTGTCTTCTTTATCACTACCAGAAGCAGGAAGAGTGGAGAGGGTGCATACTCTCAACTTCTAGGACAAACCTCCAGGCTCACCACCGCCTCTACTATGCACCCCACCCCTGAGGAGGAGAACCTCAATGTAAGTCCAGGCTATCCAGTCTTCATGTGCCATGGATCCTGTCTTTCTAAGCACTTTTCTACCCAGAACGCATGGAGTATCACAAATGTAAAAAAAGCAAAACCTAAACCATGAGACCCTTATGCTGGGGTTTCAGAACGAATGCTGAGGGCTCTACAGTTGCGATTCAGTAGGAAAATCGCACGGAACACTCCACCAGCTGGACTCCCTCCTTCACACTTCACACTCCCCTAATCCCATAGCCCCCAATAGTCTAATGGTTTATTTTAAATGTGTCAGGTGATTGATGCAATAGGAATGGCAAATTGTTGCTAGTTATTGACATTGGGTGATAGATAAATGGGTGTTCATTATGTTATTACCTCAACACTTGTGCGTTTGAATTTGTCATTAAGTAAATTTTAATAATACAAATTCACTTAAAAAATAAAGCAGATTATATCATGTTTCCTATGCTCAAAATTTTTGGTTGGCTTCTCGCTGCAGAATAAAATCTGAAGTTTATACCATTAAGGGTTCTTGTAATCAGTTTAGTGCCACACAAATAGCAATTTTATTTTTATTTTATTTTTTTTAAGATTTTATTTATTTATCTGACACAGAGAGAGATCACAAGTAGGCAGAGAGGCAGGCAGAGAGAGCAGAGGAAACAGGCTCCCTGCCGAGCAGAGAGCCCAACACGGACCCTGGGATCATGACCTGAGCCGAAGGCAGAGGCTTTAAACCACTGAGCCACCCAGGTACCCTTATTTTTATTTTTAAAGATGTTCAATTTATTCATTAGAAAGAGAGTGAGAAAGAGCACAAGCGGGGGAGGGGCAAAGGGAGAGGGAAAAGCAGTCTCCCTGAGAGCCAGAGGTGGGGCTGGATCCCAGGACCCTGGGATCGACCTGAGCTGAAGACAGACGCTTAACCAACTGAGCCACCCAGGCCCTCCACAATCAGCATCTTTAGGGAGTGAAATAGAACAGAAAAGAAGAAAAAAACACTAGAGTTTATTACATGTCCTAATAGTATGTCTTGTTTCAATGTACTTGTCTTTCTGTTCTGTTTGTGCATAGTTGGTTACAATGTAGTGTGTGTGTGTGTGTGTGTGTGTGTGTGTGTGTGTGTGTGTGTGTTTTCTGTGGGCCAGACGATCTGACCCCACAGAAATCTATGATCTGACCCAGTCTCCAACCTCATATCTCTCTCTCTTATCCCTTACCACTACTTTACCCTCCACCAGCATCTTCAATCCACTCCAGCCTCCTGGCTATTCATCAACATGCGAAACTGTATCTCCAGATACACACATAGCTCTCACTCACTCACCTTTTTCAAATCCTGTTTGAATGTCATCAGAATCTTCCCTCAACACAATATACAAAATAAGGGATCCCCATAATGCCATTCACTATCTCCCTTATCCATCTTCATAATTTCTTTTTTTTTTTTTTTTTTTTAAGATTTTTGGGACGCCTGGGTGGCTCAGTTGGTTAAGCGACTGCCTTCGGCTCAGGTCATGATCCCGGAGACCTGGGATCGAGTCCCATATCGGGCTCCCTGCTTGGCGGGAAGCCTGCTTCTCCCTCTCTCACTCCCCCTGCTTGTGTTCCCTCTCTAGCTGTGTTTCTCTCTTTCAAATAAATAAAATCTTTAAAAAAAAAAAAAGATTTTATTTATTGGGCACCTGGGTGGCTCAGTGGGTTAAAGCCTCTGCCTTCGGCTCAGTCACGGTCTCAGGGTCATGGGATCGAGGCCCGCATCGGGCTCTCGGCTCAGCAAGGAGCCTGCTTCCTCCTCTCTCTCTGCCTGCCTCTCTGCCTACTTGTGATCTCTCTCTCTCTGTGAAATAAATAAATAAAATCTTTAAAAAAGAGAGAGAGAGAGAGAGAGAGAAAGCTCTCTAGTATTAAAAAAAAAAGATTTTATTTATTTATTTGACAGAGAGAAACACAGCTAGAGAAGGAACACAAGCAAGGGGAGTGAAAGAGGGAGGAGCAGGCTTCCCACCCAGCTGGGAGCCTGATATGGGGCTCGAACCCGGGACTCCAAGATCATGACCTGAGCTAAAGACAGACGCTTAATGACTGAACCACACAGGTGCCCCATCCACCTTCATAATTTCTTAATGATGCTTATCTCTACCTGACATATATTTATATTTATCTGTTTACTATCTTCCTCTCTCTACCCCAAATGTAAGCTTCTTTGTTTTGACCAATGTTGTATCTGAAGTAAACACTTAACAAGTGTTTGTATTATCCTGTGGATTCTTTATTAGGTTAACTCCTAGGTACTTTTGTTGAGCTTGTGACTGATATTTTACAATGTTTACCCTTCCACCATGTGAGGACAGAGCAAAAAGTCCTCAGTCAGCAACCTGGAGGAGGGTTGTCACCAGAACTCGACCACAGTGGCACCCTGATCACAGACTTCCAGCCTCTGGAACTACAAGAGATTAATTTCTATTGTCCATAAGCGACCCATTGTATTCTGTTATAGCAGTCCAAACAGGCTAAGACATGTCTGTATTTATTCCTAGAATTCAAGAATTAGGGGGTGCCTGGGTGGCTCAGTGGTTAAGCCTCTGACTTCAGCTCAGGTCCTGATCCCAGAGTCCCGGGATATAAATAAAGATTTTATTTATTTATTTGACAGAGAGAAAGATCATAAGCAGGCAGGAGGCAGGCAGATAGAGAGGAGGAAGCAGGCTCCCTGCTGAGCAGAGAGCCTGATGCGGGCCTCCATCCCTAGGCCCTGAGATCATGATCTCAGCTGAAGGCAGAGGCTTTAACCCACTGAACCACCCAGGCAAATAATAAAATCTTAAAAAAAAAAAAAAAAAAGATTTAATAAATAAAATCTGTCGCTCTCGCCTGCAAGAACAACCAGGAGACACACTGGGTGGCAAGCTTCTTTATTAATTTCTTCCTCCTCCCTGGAGTGATGACTACACACACACACACAGGAGCTCGTACACACATATATATATATATACAGCCAATAACCAATGGACAAGCAGTACACTCAGCGCGCCCGATCACTCCCTCGCGATCCTACCCTCCCCCTACGGGTCATGCATTGTCCACGCGCCTCTCGCGGAGCCAGCAGCCAATCACATCTAGTTCCTCAAGGACGGGCACCATCTTTGTCTGACATGCCAGCGTGGCTCCCCACAAAAATCTTTTTTAAAAAAAGAATTCAAGAATTAGGCATTCTATCAACAATTTAAAAATGATATTTGGGGCACCTGGGTGGCTCAGGTGTTTAAGCAACTGCCTTCAGCTCAGGTCATGATCCCGGAGACCTGGGATCAAGTCCCACATCCGGCTCCCTGCTCAGCGGGAAGCCTGCTTCTCCCTCTCTCACTCCCCCTGCTTTTGTTCCCTCTCTAGCTATGCTTCTCTCTGTCAAATAAATAAACAAAATCTTTTAAAATAAAAAAAAATTTTTAAAAATATTTGTATCTCTAAACTTCAAGTAGAGTCATGGTACTAATATTATTAAGTAAACACAAGATATTTTAATATAGCAACACAAAAAATGATTACATGAATTATAGAGTCCTCAGTAGCAGCTTTAGTATTTTGCCAAAGGGAAGTATTGTATCTCATTGTTGTTACTTTTGTGTTCTATGGCTCACCTTTGCATATCCACCCCAGAAGAAAAAAATAATCAGAATTGCAACTAGTATAACATGTAATTTTTTAATATTCACTTATAAATATAGGTGAAAACTGTTCTTTTGTGAATGGCATATGGAATCTTGAGTAAGACTATCTTCATTGGGAGCGCCTGGGTGGCTCAGAGGATTAAGCCTCTGCCTTCGGCTCAGGTCATGGTCTTAGGGTCCTGGGATCGAGCTCCACATCCGGCTCTCTGCTCAGCAGGGTGCCTGCTTCCTCCTCTCTCTCTGCCTGCCTCTCTGCCTATTTGTGTTCTCTCTCTCTGTGTGTCAAATAAATAAAAATCTTTAAAAAAAAAAAAAAAACTATCTTCATTGGGCACCTGGGTGGCTCAGCTGTTGGGCATCTGCCTTTGGCTCCGGTCATGATCTCAGGGTTCTGGGACTGAGCCCCACATTGGGCTCCCTGTGTGGTGTCTACTTCTCCCTCTGCCTCTCACCCCTGCTTGTGCTATCACAAAAATGGATACATAAAATCTTTTTTTTAAAAGACCATCTTTATCATCTCGAGTTCAATTTTATAAAAAGAATCTATCTAGAATAAATACAGTAAAGGCTTGTAGCTTATGGTGTACTTATTTCCTAGATGAAAAAAGAAGAAATTAATACTGAGTAGCTGCTTTCCATGTGCTTAGTGGTTGCTTTATATCCATTATCTTATTTACTCTAAGAAGAATGTTCCTATTTTATTTTTATTTTTTAAAGTTTCATTTATTTTAAGTAATCTCCACACCCAACATGGGGCTCAAACTCATGACCCCAAGATCAAGAGTCTCATGCTCTTCCGTCCAAGTGAGGCAGGTGATCCAGAATGTTCCTCTGCTAAAGACAATAATCATCATCTCCTTTAAAGACAAAGAAATGAAAGCTCAGGGAGGTTAGCCCAAAGTCACACCAGGAGAAAAGACATTCAAGTTAAGAGCCAGGTATCATTTAATTCACAAATCCTGTGATATGTTCGCAATGTTCTGCCTAATCCAGAGGAGATTATCATGTTCTGATGGAGATATAATTATATATCAAACTACTTGGTCTGGTTGAGCTACAGCCATGTAGAATCCCCTTCAGCTGCCTCCCAGAGATTACTTTGGGGAATGAGAAGCACTATTGGGAGTGATTAAAAGCAAGGGATGTAGAATCTGAAAGCTTGCATTTGAATGTGAGCTCTACTATTAATTAGTCTTTGTGTGTTTTGGTTTTCTCATCTGTAAGATAGAAATAATAGTAGTACCCAACTCAGCAGATTGTTATTAAGAATGAATGTAATAACATAGAGTTCTTAGAATGATTCCTGTCATATAGGTTCAGTAAATATTAGCTAATTGATTTGTGTAGGAAATTTTATTTTATAACAGCAGAGGGAAGGAAAAAGCTTTGGAGAGAGAGGAACATGAACAAATATAGTGGGATAGAATGGTCCCTGGGGTTTAGTGATTAGATAGTGAAGGTCCATGGTCAGAGAAGCTGTTTTTTGAAAGATTTTTATGGGAAATCAATAGAACAGGAGAACCCCTCTACATCTAATTTACAGAGACAAAGATAAAGTCATCTTTCCCTACCTCTTCGTGAACCGAGAACCTTCTAACCCTATGAAGATTGGCAGCTTGAGAGTACAAAGAGGTAAAAGGTACCAGCAATAATGGGGCTCCTTCATTTGAGAAGCCCATTAATGTTTTCCAGGAGACCCAGAGCAGGAATGGAAGAGCAAGGCGGACCCCCAAGTCCGGTTTATGCCTGTGCAGCTTCTAGAGACTCATTGCGTACTCCCAGAAATGCCTGGGGTGACCTTGCAAGGAGGGCACCAACATAGGAAACAGCAGCAATTTCAGATTATCAGTTGTAACATGGTATGATGTTGTATCTTCAGATTAGGAAGATCTAAAACTTTTTGGTAGATTTTAATATTTATATTATATGCACACATAGGTTTACATAGATGGCTATCTTTGGATCATGACCCCTTTATTCTGCATATTCATTTATTAGCCTCACCCCCCAATAAATACAATGGAAAGCAAAGATGTATCTAAATGACAGAACCCCTCACTTCCAGGAATTATTTTTATGTTGTTAGAAATCAAGAGAAAAAAATCTTTTTTTAAAAAACTTGTGCTATAAAGGTCACACATGCAAAAGAATACATAATGCTTAAAATAATAGTAGACCATGCCCAGGAATCTAGGGCCGACTTAAGACATATTGCCAATAGTATGTTACTTTCTGTTACAGTTGGTGCTGAAGAATGTTATTGACATTAGTAAACCAACTGAATCTAGAAATTTGGCTAAATTTTATTTTTTATAGCTTTAATGACCTGTCAATTCTTTTAGGTTATCTCTATTAATACTCATATCCTGTTATATTGTCAGCAAATAACTACATAAAATATATGAGTTCAACTCATTTAATCCTCACCAACATAGCTCATTTAATTTTCACGACAACCAATGAAGTAGGCATTATTTATTGTCCTCACTCTACAAAAAGAGAACTGAGAGATAGAAATGTTAAGGAATATGCCTGGGGTCATATAATATGCAGCAGAGCCAAGATTTTAAATTTAAAACCTAGTAGTCTGGTTCTAGGATCTGTGATCTTGACTTGACTTCTATGTATATAAGTAATTGCATTCAAATTTTGTCTCTTCCAACATCCTAACCAGCCCTTCCCCTTTCCTTCTCCCCTCTTCCTGGTATTGGACAGTACTGTATTCCCTCTTCTTCTAAGTTCAACATCAACAATGATAACATTCTTGTCTCATTGCCAGTCTACAAAGGAATATACCTAATCACCTCTGTTAAATTCACATTTGCTCTAGGATTTGGAATATGGATTTATGAAAGTTAAGAAGGCTTATCTGAGTTTTTAACCTAATCATTATTAGATATTGAACTTTACCGAATTATATTTGTTTCTGTTGATTTAATCATTTTACTTTTATCCTTTAAAGTCCATTATGTAGCAAATTTCATAGCTAGATTTCCTGATGTTAAAGTCTATACGATCTTTAATGATAAAGTCTATACGAAAATGATATCAGTTAAATTCAGTCACCTAATATTCTATATAGGATTTTTGCACCTATATCTAAAGGTGGAATTAGTTTATAATTTCCCTATTCCATATAGTGTCCTTATCAATTTTAAGAATCCAGGTTATACTGAGTTACTAAAACAAATGTGACAGCTTTATCTCTTTTTATTTTCCTAGGGGTTATGTTTAAATACATTTTTTAAAGATTATTTATTATTTATTTGACAGAGAGATAGAGAGCACTAGTTGGCAGAGCAGCAGGCACAGGGAGAGGGAAGAGCAGGCTGTTCACCAAGCAGGGAGCCTGATGCAGGACTCCAACCCAGGGTCCTGGGATCATGACTTGAGTTGAAGGCAGCCACTTAACCAACTGAGCCACCCAGGCACCCCTTTCCTTTTTTTTTTTTTTTTTTTAAGATTTTATTTATTTGAGGGACGCCTGGGTGGCTCAGTTGGTTAAACTACTGCCTTCAGCTCAGGTCATGATCCCAGAGACCCGGGATCAAGTCCCATATCGGGCTTCCTGCTCGGCGGGAAGCCTGCTTCTCCCTCTCTCACTCCTCCTACTTGTGTTCCCTTTCTGGCTGTGTTTCTCTCTGTCAAATAAACAAAATCTTTATTTTAAGCAGGTGGAGGGGCAGAGCGAAAGGGAGAAACAGACTCACTGCTGAACAGGGAGCCTGATGCGGGACTTAGTCCTGGACACTGGGGTCCTGACCTGAGCTGAAGGCAGAGACTTAACCAAGTGAGCCACCAAGGCACCCCTATTTTCCTATTTTTAGAACATCTTATATAAGATAGAGATTTATTCCTTAAAAGCTTAGTAGAATTTGAAGTATGGACTTATTTCAATTTCTTTTATGGTAATTGATCTGTTAAAGTTTCCAATTTAATTTTTTTTAATTTTAGTTATTTATTCGACAGAAAGAGAGATCACAGGTAGGCAGAGAGAGAATGGCAGAGAGAGAAGGGGAAGCAGGCTCCCTGCTGAGCAGAGAGCCCATGCGGAGCTCAATCTCAGGACCCTGGAATCATGACCTGAGCAGGGGGAGTGAGAGAGGGAGAAGCAGGCTTCCCGCCAAGCAGGGAGTCGGATGTGGGGCTCGATCCCGGGTCTCTGGGATCATGACCTGAGCCGAAGGCAGTTGCTTAACCAACTGAGCCACCCAGGTGCCCTGAAGGCAGAGGCTTTAACCCACTGAGCCACCCAGGCGCCCCTTCAATTTAATTTTGTATTTTTTTTTCATTGTATACTTTCATATATTATGTTTTCAAATGTACTATTTAATAATCTGTTGTGTCTCCATTTTTTTGTTTAATTCATGGGTCTGCTTTCTTTTTTAGATTGGTTAGTGTCACTGCAGGTTTTATATAACTTCTTTTTGGGGGGAGGGGTTTATAACTTCTTAATCTAGTCATTGAGCCAGCTTTGGTTTTCTCTTCTCCATTGGTTTTGGGGTATGCTCCTTCATTGACTTTAATCCTTTCTTATTTCTATATTTCTTATTTCTTTTGATTAATATGTCCTTCCTTTACCTCTTTGAATAGACTCCTTAGCCCACTTGTTCTGATTTTTCTAAAATGTGTTTAAACTTATGTGTATCCCCTTAAGTACTCTTCTAGTTGTGTCCCACAATTTTTGAATGAATTTTTTCAATGTATTCCGTTATTTCTTTCACTATTTCCTCTTTAACCCAGTTTATTTAGTAGTATATTTCATTTTTGTTTTACTATTCAGAAAGAGAATTTTTAGCTCTTTTCATTTTTGATTTCTATTTTATCATATATACTCAAAAAAGATAGATCTGTGCTATCCAGTATGTTAGCCAATAGCCATATGTGGATAGAGAACTTGAAATGTGCCTAATCTGAACTGAGATGTGCTCTCAGTGTAAATACACACAGATTTTGACAACTCAGCACAAAAATATAAAGTGTCTTATTAGGAAGTTTGCTATTGATTAAAAGTTAAATATATTGGGTATATTGGGTTAAGTAACTATATTTAATATGTAAGTATTATATATATAAATATTTTTAAAATATGGCTACAAAAACATTTTGTTTTATTTAAAAAAATTTTTTTAATTTATTTGACAGAGAGAACGCACAATCAGGGAAGCTGGGATCATGACCTGAGCAGAAGGCAGATGCTTAACTGACTGAGGCACCCAGGTGCCCCTTATCTTGGGCTTCTTAATCCTGTTATTAAAATTTCTGGGGGGAAAAAAAACCTTTTGGGGGCACCTGGGGTGCCCTCCCCCTGCTGTTCTCTCTCTCAAAAATAAATAAAATCTTTAAAAAAGCAAAATAAAAAAATAATCAGTTATTTTGCTCTGGTTTGAATGTTACACATCTACTTTTACCCTCATGATATTTGTACCTAACTTATTAAAACTCACACCTAAGTTTCTTCCCTCCAACATAACTATTTATCAAGCTTATGAGTAAGTATATCCTCCCTCTACTAAATAACTTAGTTACCTCATTTGTGCATTTCTACTTCCCAACCTCACCCCAATGGTATTAAAATTTTAGTGGAATTGTTTTGTATGTGTAGTTGGTGTCACTATTTCACCACCTCTGTTCCTTGAAGATGATAATAATTCCTTTACTACATTATTTTTCCCCTTACTTTCTTTATTTCCTAAAGCATCTTCCTGAATTCTTTTCCTTCTTGCTGACATACAACCTCCAAGAAAATTTCCAAGGTCTTATACACATAAGAGTATCCTTATTTTGACTCATTTACATGATAATTATTGAAAATATAAAATTCTGGGGTGCCTGGGTGGCTCAGTTGGTTAAGCGACTGCCTTCGGCTCAAGTCATGATCCTGGAGACCCGGGATCGAGTCCCACATCAGGTTCCCTGCTCAGCAGGAAATAAAATATTAAAAAAAAATAAAAAAAAAATAAAAAAAATATATATATATATACATAAATTTCTAGGGGCACCTGAGTGGCTCAGTTGGTTGGGCCACTGCCACTGCCTTCGATTCAGGTTATGATCCTGGAGTCCCAGGATCGAGTCCTGCATTGGGCTCCCAGCTCTGCAGGGAGTCTACTTCTCCCTCTGATCTTTTCCCCTCTCATGCTCTCTCTCACTCTCTCTCTCTCAAATAAATAAATAAAATATTAAAATATATATAATTCTAGATTCAAGGTTTTATCCTTTACAATTTAAAAATATCATTACTCTTCCTTCTGTAATCAGTACTACTAGTGAAGAATTAGATTTATTTATTCAATTATTTCTCTTTTTTTAAGATTTTATTTATTTATTTGACAGAGAGAAACACAGCTGGAGAGGGAACAGAAGCAGGGGGAGTGAGAGAGGGAGAAGCAGGCTTCCTGCTGAGCAGGGAGACGGATGCAGGGCTTGATCCCCGGACTCCGAGATCATGACCCGAGCCAAAGGCAGTCGCTTAACCAACTGAGCCACCCAGGCGCCCCATCAATTATTTCTTATTAAAGGGCCACAAATGCCAGGCACTGTTTTTGACTCAGGGGATTTAGCAGTGATCTGTTTTATCTCTAGGAGTTTTTGGAATTTTTTTAAAAAGAATTTATTTATTTATTTGACAGAGAGAGAGATCACAAGTAGGCAGAGAAGCAGGCAGAGAGAGGACGAAGCAGGTTCCCTGCTGAGCGGAGAGCCTGACGCAGGCCTCGATCCCAGGACCCTGAGATCATGACCTGAGCCAAAGGCAGAGGTTTTAACCCACTGAGCCACCCAGGCACACTGAGTTTTTAGAATTTCTTGCATAAAAGGTCATGACAAGTGACTGCCAGTTGAGCTGTGAGCTAGACCCAGGCAACGGGAGGCGCTTTACCCCCACCCCTCCCCTTGGAAATGTATGTTCTTGTCCAGCATTCCCACAGTAGGGGGCATTTTGGGGATACAGTCTTGAGAGAATAATGTGTTACTGAGACCATGTAGACTGAATGCCTGACTGAACCCAGTTAAATCCTCTATAGAAACTTTAAAGATTCTGGTGGGCAGGCACAGAGATCAACTTGTCTCTTGAACAGCTGCTCAAGAGAACCCAGTATATAAGTTCCCTTGCTTATTAAAATTGCTGCCTACCCACCTGGCGTAGTCTGCCTCTTTCTTCAGTCTCTCTTTGCCATATATGGGGGCCAATTTCAAACTCACCTAGGGAACTCTCAAGGTTGCAAATCAAAATTTATGTTGTTAGATTTTATTATCACATGTGCTATCTTTTCATATTTTTCCTGTTTGACTTTCTAAGAGCACTTTCACTTTAAGTTCCTTCACTTTCATTTCTCCATAATCCTTGATTATTATTTCTTCAAGTATTTTATCTGCTTATTCTTTCTTTCCTTTTAGGATTCTCATTATATAAGGAACTAGTCAGTTTCCATGTTGCTTAACATTTCTTTTATATTTTTCAACTTTTTATCCTTTTCTGATATCTTATGGAAGGGTAGAGCCCAGTTTTAAAATTCACTCTAGCTATACACATTCTGCTATTCAATAAAATATTGAGTATTTTATTTCAACCATTTATTTTTCATACATGGTTTTGTTTTTATGATAAGTTCTTACTAAGTATTACTTATGCCCTCCTTTATCTTTTAGGATAGCTTTTTAAAAATACATATATTTTATCCTAAATGGTCCACTCAGTCTGCTTTATCTTCAGGGTTTTGGTTCTTGCTGGCTGTTGGCTGAAGTACACCCACAGTTCCTTGTCATGTGAGTCCCCCCCCAAAACATCAACCCTTGCTTCATCAAAGCCAGCAAGAAATCTCCAATCAAGAAGCATGAGACATGTCATCTTTGTTGTGTTCAATTGTTTAACAGTGAGTCACAGGTCCTACTCACACTCAAGAAGAGGGGTTTACGCAAAAAGAGGGATTACACAAGAGTGTGAGCTACATCAGATAATGGGAGCCAGAGAATGAGTGCCTTCCCCTGGGGACTAAAAAATCATCTTTCCTCAGTTTTTGAAAGCCATTTCAAAAGTTTTAAGCAATAAAGTAACATTATATTCTTGCTCTAGAATAATCACTGCCCAGGGGCACCTGGATGGCTTAGTCAGTTGGGCATCTGCCTTAGGCTGGGGTCATGATCCTGGAGTCCTAGGATTGAGTCCCACATCTGGCTCCCTGCTCCCTGCTTCTCCTCCCTCTGTGCGCTCTCTTTCTCTTTCCAGTAAATAAATGAAATCAAAAAAAAAAAAAGAAGAAGAAGAAGAAAGAAAGGAAGGAAGGGAGGGAGGGAAGGAGGGAGGAAGGAAGGAAGGAAGGAAGGAAGGAAGGAAGAGGGAGGAAGAGAAAAAGAAAAAGAAAAAGTAGAAAAAAAGAATGATCACTGCTGCCCAGAAAGTGTGGAGAATGGATGTGTAGGAAAGAAAACTGGCTAGGGAAATCACTTAGGAGATTCAGTGTAATCCTAATGAAATGGTGGTGGCCAGAAATAAGGTAATACCAGTGGGAATAGAGAGAGATAGACAAATTGGAGAGCTTTTAAAAAATATAATAAATAGGACCTGGAGCTAGACAGTTAAAAGGAACAGTTTAGGATATTTTGGTTCTGGCTTTTGCAAATGGGTTTGTAGAGAGTGAAAACAATTTACTGAGCCAAGAAAGAGCAGTTCAGATGTTTTAGAGTCTGGGGCGGGTAGATTAGTGAAAGAGCAGAATTAAAGACTAACCATGCTCCATTGAGCAAACAACCTCTTTAGATAAATTTAACTTTTATGACTGCAAAGAATCTGTTGTTCCAGTTTGTTGAAACTGGCTGACTCTTTCAATTCATCTATTTCATACAAGTTAATTTGCAGTATCACAAAGCAGCCTATGGATACACGAACATCGCTTTGGGTAGACAATCTGCTGTTCCCAAAAATACACCTCTCACAGTTTCAAGGCAAAGGATGAGTTTAGAGAGGACAAAAGTATGGAAAAGCCATATACTGTAATATAGTTTACAGCTGAGTCATTAGGGTTGAATTCCACAGCCGCCCTAAGCACTGCAGGGCAGTGCCACGCGCAGACAAAGCTCGGGTACCGACACCAACTCGGCGCGGTCTCCCCGGCGTTCGCGCTCTCCCTTGGGTGAAGCCTACGCCAGCGGTGCGCCCCGATTCTCTCGCGAGAGGAAAAGAGACCACAGCTCCTTCGTTCTCCCAACCCCGCCACGTGTGCTCCCACCTGCAGAGCAACGGAGTCTGGCATCTCCCAAGGGCTTCTGGGATTCGTAGTTCCGGGGCTGGCTGAGGCCTTCCAGCCGTGCCCCGCTCCTTCCTACGCATGCGCGACTCGGAGCTAGCCAAGAAGTTCGTAGCCTTTGTCAGGCCCGGGATGGGAGGTGAGTTGGACGTTCCAATGGCGCTCTTCTCCGCTCAGCCTGGATGGTGGCTCCTGGGGCATCAGTTCGTGCCGAGTCGGGGCTGGAGTGCGCGTTTGTGCAGGGGGCCTCGAGGGCGGACCGTCGTGACCCGCATCCCTTCGTGCTCCGGCCCGAATCCCTCCCGCGGCTGCCGCCTCCCCCGGACGCGGGTTGTGAGCGCGGTGCCGGCGGGTGCGCGAGGGGCGGGGCGCGGGGCGGTCGTTGCGGGGCTTCGGGGCGAGCCTGGAGCGCGGCGGGATTTGTCTGTGCGCCTGGTACCTGGCTGGTCCCTTCCAGCCGCTCGGTGCCCCCAGGGACAGCTGCAGGGTGCAGGGATAGGCACCTGGCACCCAGCCTCAGGGATGCTGTCCCCGGGTTTCTAGGTTCCAGCCTCGGAGGACCGAGCCAGGCTCCAGAGTGAGGAAAAATCCCGACCAGACGTGATCGAAGCCTTCCAACAGATCCCCCGGAGGGAAGGCAGGAAGGAGGACGACGAGGCCGCGGGGGCTTCTCACTATTCTCCCCGGAGAAGTCTGAACTGCGGGGGAGATCGGAATATTCGGGACCCGGAGCAAGTGGTGATCATGGAGACCGACTTGACCGACATGCCCGAGAAGAGAGGTAAGAGTTGCCGAAGTGCTGTTGAACTTGTGTTGTGGAAGGGAGAAAATTTTTCCCCCCGAAGGGAAATCAGTTGCTTCACAGGAGGTGGCTCTTGGCGGAGAGTGCTGTCCGTCTCCTTTGTCTGGGGGACCGATGGGTTCTTGGAGGGAGCACGTAGGGCTTGGTGTGGGATCCACCCCCTCTCCTCTCCCAGCTGGGAGTACAATGGACCCTTGAAAAACACCCCCAAAATCCAACCGGAAGGTTAGCTTCTAAGGCGTGAGCAGAGTCTCGATTACTTTTTCTCACACATTCTTCCTCCCAGATCATTATGCCAACCTAGCCTCAGTCATGGGTCTGAGAATTTAGCTTTTTGGTTGGCAAAAGTATTTTCCACACCTTTTATGCCACTTTGCACGATTACCATGTGATTTCAATAAGCAGGTCATTTTTTGTGTTATATAGGAGAAAATGGGCCTGGACTGACTTCCAGTTTACTAGAGCGTCTTTGTTGAAGTTTGGTCTGTGACCTCCATCAGGATTACCTTCCGGAGTGCCTGTTAGATTTCTAGATTGCACTGTAGACTCAACTAATGATAATTATTTGGAGGTGGGGTACAGCAGTCTTCATTTTAAATAAGTTTGCAGGGTGATTTTTGAAAACTCCTGAGCCTGTTTTTTGATATGGACATTAAGCTCAGGGAGAAAACTGAGTTAGTTTTAGTTCTAAATCAGAGGGTGCCATCTTTCCAGAATGTGTTAGAATTATAGCAACTGAATGAATTTAAGTCTTGAGTAGCAACACTTCTGGACATATCTCCACCATTCCAGAATCCTGTTTGGGGCTCCCTTCCTTTACAGTGTTTGTAGGGAGCACCATTAGTATGCTGGAGGGAATTTTAGACTTGTAAATCTGAGTCACAAGGTGGATCTATCCTTACTGCTTTCCTGCTCTTAGCTCTGTCTTCCCAGGACTCGCCCTTTTCCCAAGAGCAGAGCACAGAAGAGGGAGAAGTGGCAGCTCTGCGCCTCACAGCTAGATCCCAGGTAAGTGTGAGTCACTACTGTATTAAAAATACCCCCTTATTTCTCGGAGTATAGATGCTCTCCCTTGTTTTTGATGCAGAGTTTCTGTGTCCATTAAAGCCCATATAGAGAGCTGGGTTCCAGTTCTAAGAGACTACTTGGGTATCTAATGAACTCGGTAGAAAATGGCTTCTGCATATCCATAGTACCTTCTCCACCTAGTATTTATTGTCATTATCAATAGGCATGTAGGAAGCATTGCCCTTCTTTGAACTTTTATGCTTATTTCTGTGCTTGAATAACATAGGAAACTATTTTAAAATAAAATGTGGTACATTCCTATTGAAATACATGTTTGTCTAGGTGAAACAACATACATATATGACTTAAATAGAAATGTAAGAAAGCACCTTAAATGCTGAAGCGAATTATGAAAACAAGTATTCAAATACTTCAAAGAAGCTCTAGAAAGGGAAAGCCTGTGGAACATTTAATTTAAAGATAGAATCCAGCCCTCTGAGATGTATTTTAGAGGTGAGGTGTTATATCTGCAGCTTACTTTCCAACCCCTCCCCCCAAGAGAATATATCAAGAATTGTTGAATTTGAGTGATGGCTGTCCCATATGGGTGAGTAGTGTGTTAGTCTCTCAATTTTTTGTATATTTGAAAGTTTTTATGAAAAGAAGTTGGGTAGGAGAAAAGAGCTCCATGATGTGTGTGGCATACTTAGCTTTCTCTTTGCTACTATAATCCAGAGGTGTAAAAAGTAGACATTGCACATTAGTACTATTTGAAAAATGACTTCTCAGTATCCCTTTTTTTTTTTTTTAATTTTTTAGAAGTTTTTTATTTATTTAAGCAATCTCCACACTCAACATGGGTCTTGAACTCATGACCTGGAGATCAGAGTTAAACATGTTCTTCTGACTAAGTCAGCCAGGCACTCCGTCTCAGGATCCTTATATACTTGCTTACTTCCATTGGTTTCTCAACTGCCTTACTTGAGTATTGAAGACTCTCAATCAAAAAGTTTTAAGTTGCAGCTCCTGAAAATTCAAACTGGCTTAAGCAAAGAGTTACTGAGTAACAAACTGAAAAATCCAAATGTGACTAGAAATAGAACCCAAACAGCAATATTAGCATATATTCTCTCCATTTCATTGAGGTGGTTTGTTTGTTTTGTTTTGTTTTGTTTTGTTTTTTGGTTTGTTTACGTTTTTGTTTCTCTCATTGGGTTCTCAAGTAGGCTTTTTTCTCTAGTGCCTGTTCCTAACAAATTTAGGCTTATATCTTCCTATGTTGAAGACCACAGAAAAAAAGGTATCTTCTCTCCTAGTCACTCCAGCCCAGATCCTGGAATTAACTCTTGAATGGGTATTAGGTACATTCTGGCACCATTATTGGCCAAATATAATTGTAATTCTCTAGTTAATTGGTGAGAGCTAGGGAATATACCTGCACACACTCATACAAATACACACCCCACCCATTAGTCAGGGCTAGAATTAGTACTACCTGAACTATACTAACACTAGCCAATCATAGTGGCCAGAGGAAAATCAGGGTGTAGGTACCAGAGAAAGGGTGACTTCTTTATATATTTCAACACTTTGATATTGGATTTAAGACTGTTACAGCTTCAGAGTGGATTACACCTTTTATGGAAATTAAAAAAAAAAAAACTGTGTTTTGCATTGCATTAGATTTTGTTTGATGGTGGTAACTATCTTTCTTACTAGAATTTGCCTGGGCTATTTATTTTTTTTTTTTGTCTTTAACATATTAGGTTTTTATTTTATTTTATTTTATTTATTTTTTAAAGATTTTATTTATTTGACAGAGAGAAACACAGCCAGAGAGGGAACACAAGCAGGGGGAGTAGGAGAAGCAGGCTTCCTGCTGAGCAGGGAGCCTGATGTGGGACTCGATCTCAGGTCTCCAGGATCATGACCTGAGCCAAAGGCAGTCGCTTAATCAACTGAGCCACCCAGGCGCCCCTAACATATTAGGTTTTTAAAAATATTACTTTTAATTCTTGCTCACTGTAACTGGGTGAACAGCACAGACATACATAAATATAAAGATAAAGATAATATTACTTGCCTCCCCAAATGCAGCCCTCCTCCTCTCCCTATTAAACATAGCAGTTTGGTGTATATCTTTTTCCACTTCCCTCTCATCCCCAACTTTGGGATTTTTGTTTGCATATGCTTTCTGTAAACAGGATGTATATTTTTAGACTTTTTATAAGGTAAATGAAAAAAGTCATGTTTCAGATTTTTCTTGCCACGTAGGTTTTTTTTTTTTTAAGATTTTATTTATTTGAGAGAGAGAAACACAGCAAGAGAGGGAATAAAAGGAGGGGGAGTGGGAGAGGGAGAAGCAGGCCTCCTGCTGAGCAGGGAGCCTGATATGGGCTTGATCCCAGGACCCTGGGGTCATGACCTGAGCTGAAGGCAGCTGCTTAGTGACTGGACCATACAGGTACCTCTTGCCACATGATTTTTTTAATGCTGTTTCTTATGCTTTTTAAATTTCTTTTGTATTTTCTGCCTTTTGTGCAATAGCTTGCATTTTTGTTCTGTTTTTTCTTTAAGAGTTTGGAAATTAGTTCCTACTGGGTGTCATTTTAGCTATAGATATGCAGATTATAGGATCAAGGTCATTTTTCCCTTATAATACCTACT
The DNA here is from genome assembly GCA_004023965.1 of Spilogale gracilis. Taxonomy (NCBI): domain Eukaryota; kingdom Metazoa; phylum Chordata; class Mammalia; order Carnivora; family Mephitidae; genus Spilogale; species Spilogale gracilis. Next base: position 92,926 of record PITA01003244.1, read on the forward strand.
CAGTGGCTACTTAATGATTTTTATATTTTATTTTATTTTCCAAGAATGATTCTTGGTTTTGTTTTGTTTTTATTCTTGTTATTTAAATCTCAGATTATTTCCACTTTGGGAACTTTATTTATTTATTTATTTATTCATTCATTTATTTATTTATTTATTTATTTAAGATATTATTTAAGATTTTATTTATTTGACAGAAACACAGCAAGAGAGGAAACACAAGCAAGGGGAGTGAGAGAGGGAGAAGCAGGCTTCCTGCCGAGCAGGCAGCCTGATGCGGGGCTCGATGCGGGGCTGGATCCCGGGTCTCTAGGATCATGACCTGAGTTGAAGGCAGTCGCTTAACCAACTAAGCCACCCAAGCGCCCCAGTGCTTTTATACATAGAGTATTCCAAATCTGAGTACAGTAGAATGCTTGTCATTTGTCACAGTCAGTTCCTGTCCTGTGTATAGCTTACGCATCTACTCTAGCACCAGCAGAAACTGAGGGTTGAAATTGAGTCTGTTGAGTGAGAGATGGTGAACAAAAGTATGTTTGTGTCTTAGGCATCAGTGACATTCAAGGACGTGGCCATGGACTTTACCCCAGAGGAGTGGGGGAAGCTGGATCCCGCACAAAGGGAGGTGATGCTGGAGAACTATAGGAACCTGGTCTCGCTTTGTAAGGATGTGTTCTTATTGTGATTCTAGAATCTGTGTACAGGAACATCATGACATTATTGAAAGTGAAATAGCTTAACGAAGCCTTGACTTTAGCATTCAGAAATCATAAAGTGTTGCTCCCTTTAGGCCCAGAGAAAATCTGTTTCTGGTGAAATGTTTATGCTGGTTTTGTATCAAAATTCTTTGGATTCGAGTGATACAAACCTAATTCACACTGGCTTAAAGAGGATAAAAATCTTGATTCAAGGAATCATATATATTGACAGAAATTTTCTTCATTTTTTTAAACATATGGCTTGGCATTGCCCTGTCTTAACTTTATTCCTAGGATCTCTCCATGTGGCAGAGATGGCCATTGGCATCTCTGAGGTTACATGATACTTCCAGTTGGAGAGAGTACTCTCTAGCCAGTGTGGATCTTGTGCTCACCTCTGGAGTGTGCACATATATTTTCACATGGGATAGAAGAAACTGTTAACTCTTACCAGTGATATCTACAGTGTACATTACACTGTGAACATTGTAAGTTATATCTGGACCCTTAATTCGCTGCCATCGTTTCCCAGTTGAATGCTTTTTTTTTTTTTTAGTTGAATGCTTTTTTACCTTGAATTACTTTTGTGCTTATGTAATAAATTCCCTAAGAAAGGAGGTTCTGATAACTGAAGAAAGAAGAAAGGGAAAAACCTTTAGAAAGAAGACAAAAACTGATCACCATGGTCACAACTTTTGAGTGCTGCCGCTAAGATCCACTTTCTCCCATTTCTTCCCAAAGCTAAGGACTCACCTGCAGTGTGTCTCCCTGGAACTTCCTAAGTAGAGAAATAAAGAGAAATTCTCTTCTCTCTGTCTTTTCAAGTAAGCTCTCTGCCCAGTGTGAGGCTTGAACTCATGACCCTGAGATCAAGGGTCATATGCTGTGTGGACTGAGCCAGCCGGGCACCCTGAGAAGTTCTCTTCTTTTTGACAGGCAAAAACATTGGCCTTTTCTAATGCATGTAAACTTCTTACCAGACCCAGACTCTTGCTGCAGATATATTAAGCGGCATTCAGAAGCCCATCCTCCCTCATACCTGATCTTCCTATAATATCTTGTCTTTGTAGATCACAGAGTTGGGTCTCTGCTATAGAATAGATCTTTTTTTTTTCTTTCTTTTTTTTTTAAAGATTTTATTTATTTATTTATCTGACAGAGAGAGATCACAGGCAGGCAGAGAGGCAGACAGAGAGGGAGGAGGAAGCAGGCTCCCTGCCTAGCAGAGAGCCCGATGCGGGCCTCGATCCCAGGACCCTGAGATCATGACCTGAGCTGAAAGCAGAGGCTTTAACCCACTGAGCCACCCAGGCGCCCTATAGAACAGATCTTTGTGCCCATCACAATCATTAAGTCCTGTTTCTTTTTGTTCTTTCTTTTTTGAACGAGCAGGGCTTCCAGTTTCCAAACCTGAGAACTACAATTTGGAGAATGGAAAAGAACCGTTGATACTTGAGAGAAAAGCCCCCAAAAGCAGCTATTCCGGTGAGTCAGCTACATGGGGGTCTTCAGAAATAATAGCCTCACAGGACAGTGGAAAGGGGGTGCTTTTCAGTGCGTAAGAAAGAATATTAGAAATGCCTATGTGCTTTTTATTAAGATGTCTTATTTTAAGTGATAGAGCATTATAAATGATACCCCACTTGAGAAAAAAGTAACATATGGATTCACTGTCAAAATCAAACGTACGCTAATATTTTGCTTCTTTTGCCTTTGTTTCTTTCCTCTGGCAGTATAGGATAAAAATATAACTGTACAGTTCTGTGAATTTTCACAAATGAACACGTTTATGTAACTAGTGTCCAGATCAAGAAGCAAAGCAACCTTATCAGCCTAGCAGTACTCTTGTCACTTCATTCCTTCCAAGGGTAACCTTATCCTAACTTCTAATACCATAAATGAATTGGGGCTGTCATACAGACTATGTTCTAACATCTGGCTTTCTTTGCTGAACATTACTGTGAGGTACAGCCATGTCATTGCATGTAGTTGTATTCCATTCCCTTTGTTGTGCAGTCTTTCATCATGCCTAGACCAGTTTATCCATTTTTGTGGGATGGGCACTGAGGAGGTTTCCAGTTTGGGGCTATATTAAGAGTGCTGCTAACTATATTCTTTGATATGTCTTGTGATGAACACATACAGGCATACCTTGGAGATAGTGTGGGTCAGGTCTCAGAGCAGCAGAGTAAAATCAATTATTGCAATAAAGGAAGTCAAAGGAATTTTTTGTTTCCCATTTCATGTAAAAGTTATGTTTATACTATACCGTAGCCTATGAAGTGTATAATACCATTAAATCTAAAAAAACCAATGTGCATACCTTAAGTAAAAGGTACGGTTAAAAAATGCTAACCATCAGGGAGCCCGGGTGGTGCAGTCGGTTAAGTATCTGACTCTTGATTTTAGCTCAGGTAGTGATCTCGGGGTCCTGAGGTCAAGCCCCCTGTCAGGCTATCCCACTGCCTCTCCCCCACTGTCAGCCATGCTCTGTCTCTCAAAAAAATGCTAATGGTTATCTGAGCTTTTAGCAAGTCATAAACACAGATGACAGATCACCATAACATAATAATGAGAAAGTTTAACATATTGCGAGGGTATGACTCAGAGACAAAAGAGGAGCAGATGCTGGGGGTGGGGGAATGGAGGTGTCAGACTTGTTCGATGCAGGATTGCTACAAACCCTCAATTTCTTTCTTTTCTTTTCTTTTTTTTTTTTTTTTAAGATTTTATTTATTTGATACAGAGAAACACAGCCAGAGAGGGAATACAAGCAGGGGGAGTGAGAGGGAGAAGCAGGCTTCCCGCCAAGCAGGGAGCCCGATGTGGGGCTCAATCCCGGGTCTCTGGGATCATGACCTGAGCCGAAGGCAGTCACTTAACCAACTGAGCCACCCAGGCGCCCCCAAACCTTCAATTTCTAATCCAAACCAAAACAAAAATGCAGTATCTGCAAACATAGTAAAGTGGAGCATGGTAAAAGCAAGGTGTGCCTGTCTGTGCATTTCTGTTGGATTACTGCACAGGTAGCATGGTTGGGTCCTGGGGTGGGTGCATGCTTACTTCTGGTGGGTACTGCCAAACAGGCTGGCAGAGGCATTGTCCTAGTTACAGTTGCACTCCCAGTAGCAGAGTATGTGATTATGGGAGCTGCCCGGCATCCTCACCAGCACATAATATTGTCTCATGGCTTCACTGAGGCCATTCTTACAGGTGTATGAAATCTTCTTAAGAGATAAAAAATAGGGGCACCTAGGTGGCTCTGTGGGTTAAAGCCTCTGCCTTTGGCTCAGGTCATGATCTCGGGGTCCTGGGATCAAGGCCCACATCAGGCTCTCTGCTCAGCAGGGAGCCTGCTTCTTCCTCTCCCTCTGCCTGCCTCTCTGACTACTTGTGATCTCTCTGTGCCAATAAATAAATAAAATCTTTTAAAAAAAAAAAAAGATAAAACAGGGGTGCCTGGGTGGCTCAGTTGTGAGGTGTCTGCCTTCTGTTCAGGTCATGATCCTGCATCAGGTTCCCTGCTCGGCGGGAAGCCTGCATTGCCCTCTCACTCCTCCGGCTTCTGTTCCCTCTCTAGCTGTGTTTCTCTCTGTCAAATAAATAAATAAAATATTTTTTTTAAAAAGAAATAAAAAATATTGGGGCCCCTGGGTGGCTCCATTGGTTAAGCATCTAACTTTTGGTTTCATTTCAAGTCATGATCTCAGAGTCATGAAATCAAGCCCCACAATGGGCTCTGTGTTCAGTGGGGAGTTTGCTTGAGATTCTCTCCTCTCCATCTGCCCATCCCCCAACTCCTGCTTGCACTCTCTAAAATAAATAGAAATCTTTTTAAAAAATAAAGTTTCTTTAAAAAAAAAGTTACAGGGGCGCCTGGGTGGCTCAGTTGGTTGGGCGACTGCCTTCGGCTCAGGTCATGATCCCGGAGACCCGGGATCGAGTCCCACATCGGGTTCCCTGCTTGGCGGGAGGCCTGCTTCTCCCTCTCTCACTCCCCCTACTTGTGTTCCCTCTCTCACTGTGTTTCTCTCTGTCAAATCAATGAATAAAATCTTAAAAAAAAAAAAAAGTTACAGATTTAGTGAATCCTTTTGATTTCTCCCTAGAAGTAACTAGTTGGGGTCAATCATTCTAATTTTTTTTTTTTTAAGATTTTATTTATTTGACAGAAACACAGCAGGGGGAGTGAAGAGGGAGAAGCAGACTTCCCGCTGAGCAGGGAGCCCGATGTGGGACTCGATCCCAGGTCCCCGGGATCATGACCTGAGCTGAAGGCAGTCGCTCAACCAACTGAGCCACCCAGGCGCCCCCATTCTAATGTTTTAAAAAAAAAAATCATTCTAATATGTGAGTGTGTGCATATACACATGTCAAAAAAACATTATGTATGGATACTATTAGGTTCTATGTTTTATTTTGTAATCCAATTTTTTTTTAACTTCACATTGTATTTTGATAGTAATCTATGTTAAAAGATGAATTTTGTTTATTTTAACTCTTGGGGAATTGTGGACTTAATCCATTGTGTGAATAAACTGAACGGTTTATTTTACCTTCTTTGCTGTTAATAAGAGAGTCGCAGAGTGATCATCCCTTTTTTGAGTCTTTATATTCATCCTAAGAGTTGGTTTAAGTACATAACCAGAATAAGAATTCCTGGATTTTGAAATTTCACATGTTTAGTTTTATTAGGAAGTGCCAAGGTCCTATCCTGGCAAACAGTTTGATGCTATCACATTCAGTAATTTGTGTCAGTCTGATGGTCTGAAATGAAATTTCATATTTTATAATTTACATTTCTCTAGTTATGAATGAGTTTGAGTATTTTTATGTTTATTTAACTATTCAGGCTTCCTCTTTTGTAAATTACCTGTTTATATCCTTTGCCTTATTTTTTGAAATTGGGCCATTCACATATTTTTCTTGATTTGCTGAAGTTCTTTATACATTTTAAATAGTAATATTTGACAAAGGTACCATTACAAATCAGGGGGAAAAATGGTTCTTTTTATCTGTGGCTTATTCTATTTTAGGATGTCTTATGCATATAGAATTTAAAAATTTCAGTGTTACCAGATTTATTTCTTTTTTAAAAATGCTTTACTTTTTTCTGAATTGTCTTCCTTATTCCAATGTCAGGAAGACAATCTGTACTTCATTCTAAAATGTTCAAGTTTTATCTTACAGGTAGGTCCTCTTGGGGTTTTGGGGTTTTTTTGTTTGTTTGTTTGTTTGTTTGTTTTGCATATTATGTGAATAAGGAAATACTTTACCTTTTTTCCCTGCTTAAAACTGGTAGTCCAGCATTGATTATTGAAAAATCTATATTTAGTTACAGATTTATAACACCAACTCTGGTCAACTCTGATCCCATATATACTTCAGTCTGTTTCTAGGCTCTCTGGTTTACTTGTCCATCTGTGCCACAACAACACATTGTTTGAATTATTATACTTTATAGTATGTATCTCTGAAAGGAAATCTTACGTCAGTATTCTGCTTTTTAAAATCTTCTTGTCCTTTGGAATGCTGAGTCTTAAAATCTTCCCCTGTAGGGCGCTTGGGTGGCTCAGTTTGTTAAGCATCTGCCTTCGGCTCAGGTCATGATCCTAGAGTCCTGGGATTGAGCTCCACATCAGGCTCCCTGCTCGGTGGGAAGCCTGCTTCTCTCTCTCACTCCTGCTGCTGTGTTGCCTCTCTTGCTGTGTTTCTGTCAAATAAATACATAAAGTCTTTTTAAAAAATCATTTTTTTAAAAATCTTCCCCTGTGATTATAGATATGTCTGTTTCCCCTTGTAGGTGGGCCTCTCAGTTTTTGTGTCTTGCCTAGTCACCACCTTTCTCCCTTTTTATGTGGGAGATACTGCCATTTTCTAAATGATCTAGAAGAACTCTTTATACACGAGGTGTTTATTCCTTGTCAGACATTTTTTCTAGTTTTTGCTTTTTATCCTTGCTGTGCATTTTAATGTTCAAATTTAATGCATTACAATCTTTTACATTTTTTGATATTTGATTAGTGTTTCAAAAGTTCTCCAAGATGAAAGAAGTATTTGCTTATTTGCTTCTGTTCTATTATATTTGTCCTTTAAATTTTATTTTAAATCTGTAATCCATTTGGAATTGCCTCTTCTCTAGTATCTTCTTAGCTTTTTTTTTTTTTTATTCTGAACAATTGCATGTTTGAATGTCTCAGCGCTTGGTGTTAATCTCTCATCCCTCTATGTATTTGGAATCATAAACTTGAGTGTCTGCATGGGACAGCGGGTAACATAACTGAGTGAAGCAAGTAGGATAAACAAGGTGGGACTGGTTAACCAGAAGAACACACACCTCAGCTGAAAGGAGGTGGCCATTCTTCCATTAGCTCTAGCTCAAGAGCTGGCAGATTTTGTGTGTGTGTGTGTGTGTCTATATATAGAGAGAGAATTAACATTTTTGTCAGAAAAATTTGTAGGAAATATGAAGCATTGATTAAGACTATGGAATCTGAAGCAAAATGCCTGGTTTTAACTCCTGCCCTAGCACTTAGTACACTTATTAGAGCAAGATGCTTAGCTGGCAGATTTTTTTACGTAAAGGGCTAGATAGTGAATAATTTATCTTGTGGGTTATGGCACCTGCTGCAGCTCCTCAGTCTGCCATGGTAGGGTTGAAAGCAGTCTGAGTTCATAAATGAATGGATATGGTTGTGTTCCAATAAAACTTTATTTAGGAAAATAGCAAGCTGTAGTTGCCAATCTTTTTGCTCCAGCTGGTTGTTGTCATGCAGTACGGGTATAGGTTTTTCCAAGAGAAATGCAAAATTTGAAGTTCTGTGTGTCTCCCCATTTTTAAATGTTGTCACTAGTCTCAAAAATTTGTATAAACATTATAGGCCAAACAAAACATGTCTGAGGGTCAGATTTGTCCCACTGGTCACTTGTTTACAGCCTCAACTTTCTCCCGTAACCAACAAATTATCAGCTCTATCTAGATGAATCCCAAATTTGTGTTTCCAGCCTAGATCTCCTTCAGCCTCCTGTTCTAAACATTTGTATAACTCTTTGAGGTTTCCATGTGCTTATGTTAAAGATGCCTCAATTTAGCATTTTTAACACTGATTGCCTAGGGGCACCTGGGTGGCTCAGTTGGTTAAGCGACTGCCTTCGGCTCAGGTCATGATCCCGGAGACCTGGGATCGAGTCCCACATCAGGCTCCCTGCTCAGCGGGAAGCCTGCTTCTCCCTCTCTCACTCCCCCTGCTTGTGTTTCCTCTCTAGCTGTGTTTCTCTCTGTCAAATAAATAAAATCTTAAAAAAACAAAACAACTCTGGTTGCCTGAGGGCATCTGGGTGGCTGCTGGTTAAGCCTAGGACTCTTGATTTTGGCTCAGGTCGTGGTCTCACCTTTGTGGAGATCCAGCCCAGCATGGATTCTTCCTCTCCCTGTCTGCCCTCAGCCACTCATGTGCACTTTCTCCAAAAATAAAATAAATAAATAAAACTGTATGCCTGATATAGGCTCAAAAAAAATTTTTTTAAGATTTTATTTATGTATTTGACAGAGAGACACAGCTAGAGAGGGAACACAAGCAGAGGGAGTGAGAGAGGGAGAAGCAGGCCTCCCACCGAGCCAGGAGCCTGATGCGGGACTTGATCCCAGGACTCTGGGACCATGACCCAAGCCAAAGGCAGATACTCATCATCTGAGCCGCCCAGGTGCCCCATAGGCCCAAATTCTTCATCCTCCCACCAGTCTTCTTTCCCAGTTATTGTCTTAATGACATTCACTGTCTTATCAAATTGCACAAGCCAGAAATTATGAACAGTTTTTGCACTTCCCTCTCTCCTTTATCCAGTTCAACTTCACATTTATCTAGTCATCCTGTAAGTATTGTTTTCATTGTTAGCATCCCTCCATCTCTCTTTTGTTTGCCTGGACCACTGTGAATAATCTCGATTCTACCTTTCTTCCCATAGATTTACACCAGTCTTTATATCACAGTCAGAGTGACATTTTCAAAATACAAATCTGATGGTGTCATTCTTTTGCTTAAAACATTCCAGTTTCTTCTCATTACTCTTAGGAAAACAACCAAAATCCTTAAGGCCTACACAGTCTTTAAAATCTTTTACTCATTATTCCAATCTAATCTCACACCTGCTATCCCTGGTTTTGACTCTAACTTAGAGGTTCCTAAGTACTATGCCATCAAAGGACCATGTTTTAAAATTACTGAGGACCCTAAAGAGATTTTTATAACATACTTATATTTTATGTTTGAGTTACATTTACCAATACTTACTGTATTAGAAATAAAAATTGAGAAAAAAATTTAAACTATTAAATTATGTAAAAATAATAAACCCATTTCATGTTAACACAAATAACATAATTTTTATAAAAACACATTTGCTGGGGCGCCTGGGTGGCTCAGTTTGTTAAGAGACTGCCTTCGGCTCAGGTCAGGATCCTGGAGATCCAGGATCGAGCCCCGCATCAGGCTCTCTGCTCAGCAGGAAGCCTGCTTCTCCTTTTCTCATTCCCCCTGCCAGTGTTCCCTCTCTTGTTGTGTTTCTCTCTGTCAAATAAATAAAGTCTTAAAAACACACACACACACACACATACATTTGCTGCAGAATTTTTTCACAAGAATGCATTGTTGTACATTTTTGCAAATCTATATTCTCCTTCTGAATGCAGTTTGTTGTGATATGTGGTTTTGGTTAACTTGTATGAAGGAAATCCAGCCTCACCTATATATAGTTCTAAAGGGAGAAACATTTCATAACTTTTCAGATAAGTGTGGCTGTTGTGATACTACATCAAAACTGGGCAAGTGTTAGTTTCTTTCTTTTTTTACTTAAGATTTATTTATTTATTTGAGAGAGCATGTGTGTGTGGCCTGTGAGCCAGGGGGAGGAGCAGAGGGAGAGAATCCTCAAGCAGACTCCCCACTGAGTGTGGGGTCTAAGGTAGGACTATGAGATCATGACTAAGCCACGATCAATTGAGCCACAAAAGGGGACCCTGGGCAAGTGTTAACTTTCTTGAAGATGAGATATAATATGGCATCTGGAACCAGATCCATGAATTTTTCTTATGCTTCTGTTAAAGTATACTGATCTTTTGGAAAGTACTGGTTCACTGAGTTATGCAGATCTTCTAAGTATTGACACATTACATTATGTAGTGTTTTTTAAATCACAATTTTTAATATCACCACTGACTTTAAGGATAAGAAGCTACTAAGCTGTCAAGAGCAGATACAGTTTTTCTAAAATTCTTATTTCTGCCCCAAAGTTGCAATTTTATTGAATACTGTTGATTGTTTTCCTTGAATTGACAGGCTCACTTCTTTCATTGTTGAGAAAACATCTGTCGGACACTCAAGAATAACGTATTTTATCTGTCATTCATTCTTCCAAGTAAAAACTGTGGTCCATGGAAAAAGTGGCTAGTTCAGCTCACTGCTCAAATGATCCCACAAGTGGTTTTCTTCAAGATAACCATCATACTTTGATATGAACAGAATTGCTTTATAAATATTTCCTATTTCATCAATTCAGAATTTTTGAAAGATGTATACTCAAGGCTTGAAATTTAGTAAAATCAATAGTGTTTACTGTTTCCCAAGACATTTTTAAGTTAAACTGACTCCTTTTTTTCTTAACTGAGAGTACATGGCAGGGAAGAATACAGTTGCTAGTAAGTTTATTGTTATTGTCCTGGTTTGTGCTAAGTCATAAGCAGTTTTACCATCACTACTTTTGTAACAGTGCAATTGACAAGACAATGAAAGAGACAAATAACTAAAACATTATATTGAAAATAGTTTTGAACTTCTGGCTTCCTGGGGGTTTATGGACCATACTTTGACACTTCCTATATCCCTACACCAGCCTTACATCAAATTATTAGCTCTTATGCTGTATCAGAGTTTTTAGTGGTTTATATTCCTTTAATGTTTATTAAGGTAAGTATTGTCATTATTCCTCATGAAGTAGGTACTGTTATTGCCCATCTTACACTTAAGGAAACTGAAATAGAAAGGCTAAATAATTTGCTTCAGGTCACACAGCTTGTAAGCAACAGAGCTGGGATTATCTTCATGCATTTCGATTCCAGAGTCCATGCTCACAGCCACTGTGCTTTCCTTGTATGTCCCTCTCACCTTGGCGCTTCATATCATTCTCTCTTCCTGGAATGCTCACCTCCGATTTGTACCAATTACCTGCAACGTTCACCCAAAGTCCTGGCCCACTTTCATTTCAGCTCAGTGATTTACTTCCTCAGAGAAGTCTCTCTTCATCTGAGAGACTTCTCAGATGGAAGGACTGGATGACTGGAAGGCTAAAAGTCATAATGTCCTCTACACTAAAGTGGTAACAGTGTATTATAGCAGTAGGTATTCAGTGAGTATTTGTTTCTTCTCTCTTCTAATCTAGTGTGCTCATTTCCTGCTCATCCAGTGATATATTGCTTCATCTGCATCTCTCCTTCTGCTGTATTTCTGGTCATCTTTTCCCCTCTTTTGACTATCTTGAATAAGGTCTATTCATTTTCTCGGCATGTACTGTGCATTTGTTTCCTTCCATTTGCTTCTCTTTGCAAGTCATCTTTAAAAGTCAATTCTACTTCCTTGGAAGCATGCTTTTCATCTTTATTAGCTGTTACAGAACTATCTTTTGTTGAGCACTGAAAACAAAGGACATTTGCATTTCCAATTTCTTTCAGAGCTGGACACTAAACCTGAGGGCAGAGATTCAACTTCAATGCAAGGTATTTCCAAAGAAGAATCATGCCAGGCTGCAATAATAGATAGATTGACAAAGGATAGTGTCTATGACTCCAGCTTGGAAACAACTCTTGAATGTGAGAATTGGCTAGAGGATCAGCAAGGAAATCAGGAGAGACACTTGAGAGAAATGTTCACCCACGTGAATTCACTCCCTGAGGAAAGAACTCATGAGCATGATGTTTATTGGAAAAACCTGAGTCCGAAGTCTGTTCTTCTCACTCAAGACAGAGCTCCCAGAGGATCCTATGCCTTCCATACACTTGAAAAAAGGTTGAAACAGAAATCAAACATAATGAAAAAGCAGAGAACCTGTAAAGAGAAGAAACCTCATAAATGTAACGATTGCGGTGAACTCTTCACTTACCATTCAGTGCTTATCCGACACCAGAGAGTCCATACTGGAGAGAAGCCCTATAGCTGCAGTGAATGTGGGAAATCTTTTAGCCACAGAGCTAATTTAACTAAACATCAGAGAACTCATACTAGAATTCTCTTTGAATGCAGTGAATGCAAGAAGGCCTTCACAGAAAGCTCATCTCTTGCAATACATCAACGAATTCATATTGGAGAGAGACCATATGAATGCAATGAATGTGGAAAAGGTTTTAATCGAAGTACACATCTTGTGCAGCATCAGTTGATTCATACTGGGGTGAAGCCTTATGAATGTAATGAATGCGATAAAGCTTTCATTCATTCATCAGCACTCATTAAACATCAACGAACTCATACTGGAGAGAAACCTTATAAGTGTCAGGAATGCGGGAAAGCCTTCAGCCACTGCTCATCCCTTACTAAACACCAGAGAGTTCATACTGGAGAAAAGCCATATGAATGTAGTGAATGTGGAAAAACCTTTAGCCAGAGCACACATCTTGTTCAGCATCAGAGAATTCATACTGGAGAGAAACCCTACGAGTGTAACGAATGTGGGAAAACCTTCAGCCGGAGCTCAAATTTTGCTAAACATCAGAGAATTCATATTGGAAAGAAACCATACAAATGTAATGAATGTGGAAAAGCCTTCATCCATTCATCAGCTCTTATTCAACACCAGAGAACTCATACTGGAGAGAAGCCCTACAGATGTGATGAATGTGGGAAAAGCTTTAAGTGCAGTTCATCCCTCATCAGGCATCAAAGAATTCACATGGAAGAGCAACTCTGAAAAATTACTGAATGTGAAGAAATGTAAGTTGGCTTTATCACTGTGTTAAATACCTGAGTAGTTCAGGTGGAACACCTGTAAAATGCTGCTTGAGGACCAATTCTGTATGTGTCTACTTTTACTTGCATAAAACATAGCTTTGAGCCATAGACAGAATGTTCCTTATATTCATTGATCATTATGAAAACTTCTGGCCAGGGATCTCATATTTTGATCCCTGTGCCCCACCCACCACCACTACCAATATAACCCTTTCATGGAAATTCAAGAAATCCTTGGAAGTGGATAACATTTAATCATTGTGAAGTCTGAGTCCTCCCTCTCTTTGTCACATGAGAGCCTTGTTATAGCTTTTCATTCTGTAAGGAAATTCTTATTTATCAACATAGGTAGAGGATTCCTGTCTTTATCATCAGGAAGACGCAGAGTTGTTCCTGTTTGGATCCAAAGTAGAGCTCCAGATGACAGATGTCATTTCTCCAGGACAGGTTATTTCTTTCACATTAGCTATAAAATGTAAAGGTTGAGAGTTGAAATATACTTTGGATTCCCTCCCTCCCCAAAGGCTACTGTCTAATTTGATGAATGTAAGTAGAATGTGTTGCAGGTTCTCAGTTATGTTCACTTGGATTATGCTTGTCATAAGTTTAGATAATTGTTATCCCTCTGCTGTGTAGATTTTCATTTTCTACTTCCTTGGAATTTCCCTGAAGTTAAGAATGAGTCAAAATCTTAACTGCAGTTAAAATGTCTCTTTTTCTTATCCCTAGCATTGAGTCAGTCCTTGGTTTTTCTTTAATCAAAATATTAGGGATATTTCATTCCCACTCATTCATTTACAGTTATTCTGCTTTCTATAAACAATGCTTTGTCACTTTGAGAAAAAGCCCCTAGGATGTAGAGAGTCTGAAAAGTTGATGAGTTCAATGTACTATTTAGGGTCCCAGTCATGGAGAACTGAAGCAACTCTGAGACACAAGAACACACCTTCCTGTCAAATATGGAAAGTAGTTCACAGGACAGTAACTCAATGGAGGATAACAGCTTCCCTCCATGAAGAAGAGTTTGCCATTTCTCTGGCTTTCATGCCTACCCACATTTTTGTTGTCATTGTTATTTTCCCTATATGTTTGTTGGGCTATATCCCAGAGTCCTAAAGAAGGTAGAAGAGGCATGAAACCACATGATAAGTTACATGGTGACCAAAAACCAGTGGTGAGATTGGAAATGCAGAAGCAAAAGTTCAAATAAATATTTAGGAAAACACTATACAAATGTCAGTTTTTATTGTTTTTCTATTGTATGAAAAGTATAGAAAAGATAGAAGGAAAATAGTTCCAGGTTTCTTCTTTCTCTTTTCCTAAATTCTGTCCTTTTATGAACACTCAGTAATGTTCTTGCCTTTTCCACATTATCTCTTTTATTTCTTATAATTCCTTCTCTGTAAACCTTAGTTGTATTATTGAAGAGAAGTAGAGGAATAGAGTTTAGAGCAAAATCATTAAGGATGAATGGTTTAATCCAGCCCATGTTGGAAATTAAAGGAAACAATAAGAAACGGGGCTGAAAGAACTGGGAAGAGGTTTTGGAAAGAGTAAAAAAACATGGCAGTGGTGGAGGTGGGTGGCAAGGCTCAAGGACTGAGAGGTCAGGGGTAGGAGGCTGACCCAGGAACAAAGGAAAGGGAAAGGTGCTCCACCCTCTTCACCTTAATACTCAGTATTCATGTTCAAAAGTAGGAACTGACAGACTGACCTGGACCCACGACCGAGTCTGGCCTTCTGCCTATATCTCTAAATAATGTTTAGTTGGGTCTTGACTAAACTCGTTCATTTACCTTTGTTTGTTACAAAGAGTCAGTAGTTGCACCATAGACTGTGTGTCCCCCAAAAGCCTAAAATACTTGGTATTTTTCTTCGTGCCAAACACTGGAGTGAAAACAAATTCGTCATTTGGGGGCCAAAATTTGACTCCCAGAATAAGATCCACGTAAAGTGGAGTTTGGATTCTGCCACCTCCAATTAGCATTTATGTGACCTTAACTACTTGCTGTTTCAAAGTCTCATGGTCTTCATCTGTAAGATGTTAATAAATCATCCCTCTCTTGTAAGGTTGTTTGGACTAAATAAGACAATACGTGTCAAAGACCTGGCTCACAATAAGTTAAACAGATGACCTCTATATGTATATGTTTGTAAATATATACATATGTATGTATTTTAATTTGCATTGCTACAACAAAACAACTCACCACAGACTGAGTGACTGCTGTTCTGGAGACTGGGGAGTCCCAAGATCAGGGCCCTTCAGGTTCAGTGTCTGGGGAGGGTCTGTTCTGATTCAGGGACCACCATCTTTTGTTATGTCATCCCATGGTGACAGGGTAAGGGGGCTCTGGAGCCTCTTTTATAAGGGCAACTAAACCTTTTCCTGAGAATTCTGCCCTTATGATCTGTTCACCTTTCAAAGGCTCCACCTTCTAGTACCATCACTCTGGGGATTAGGTTTCAAGATGAATTTGGGGAGATAAAAATTCAGTGTGCAGTAGGTGGCTAAGCACTGATGAGGTAGAAATTACTTACGAATGAATGTGTATCTTCCACACCTTTTGTTTACCAATCAAGAACTGTCACCATCCTCCTGCCTTGCCTATTAGAGAGAAGGGGCTTCTCTTGCATCTGGTGCTGCTCCCTGTACAGCCTCCTTGAGACCATGGGGAATCTGCTTTATTCTCTTCTAAGTATCACTTAACCAGGAACTATCTGATAGTTTCAGAGACTCAAGTTTGTAATCTATTTGCAGTTTAAAGAGTGTTAAGAGACTTGCTCTAAATTAGTTTTACTGGGAACTCTGGCCCTTGACATTTCAGTATTTTGTTTACGTTTGACATTCATTATGACTATTTGTACTCCAACATGAATCTTGGAAGTTTTAATGTTTCACTTTTCAAATGTTTTTGGTTACCTATAAACTAAATTTGACTGCTCTTATTGGTCCACTGTCAATAAAGATGTTGTTTATATATGTAATTATTGTCAGAAACTTTCATAAATTGCTTCTAACGTTTCCTAATTTAAGCATAGCTTAAGAGGTTAAGAGAGACCAACTATAAAGTATCTCCACAGCATTGGGAAACCAATCACATTTCTCATTGTTCATCTGGGCTTCACAATTTCTGAAGACATGAGTTGGGGAATTCCCTCCACTTGTCTCTGCAAGTAGGTTAAAGAGTAGAGGAAGGTGCTTTCTACCAAATGGTGTTGAGTCCTCAAGCCAAAGTGCAGGCATCATTCATTTATAAGCAGTAACTATAAAAATGACTGTTAACAACTAGACAAGATCAGGTAGACTGATTTAAGGTAAAAATTTTTAAAAATATTTTATGTATTTATCTGAGAGAAACAGCACAAGCAGGTGGAGGGGCAGAAGGAGAGGGAGAAGCAGGCTCTTCAGCAGGGAGGGCAACATGATACTTGATCCCAGAACCCTGGGATGATGACCTGAACCAAAGGCAAAGACCTAACCGAGCCACCCATGTGTTCCTTGTGTAAATTTTAAATTACATCTGGCTTTTGGGAGGACAATATTACATCACCCAAAGGATTAAAACAATAGTGTGCTGTATAAGAACGCCGAACAGTATTCAAATTGGTCAGCTATTGACTAGGTTCAGTTTTCTATTATAAGTTCCTAATAACTTTATTGTCCTAGGTGAGTTTTCACTTTTTTTTTTTTTTTTAAGATTTTATTTTTTTGACAGAGAGAAACACAGTCAGAGAAGGAACACAAGCAGGGGGAGTGAGAGAGGGAGAAGCAGGCTTCCCACCGAACAGGGAGCCCGATGTGGGACTCGATCCTGGGTCTCCAGGATCATGCCCTGAGCCGAAGGCAGTCGCTCAACCAACTGAGCCACCCAGGCAGCCCAAGTTTTCACTTTTTAATACCACAACAGGACTCAGTTTGGAAGCTCTTTGTCCCTGCTTTCTCCCTTCCCTTACCTAATTCTTTTTAGGTCTCAATGGAGCAGTCCTGGATCCAGAGCCGTATGAGCTGTCCCTCACTGTAGGTTTTATTGGCGAGAGGGAATACATAGAACATGTAGCAATACATAAAACATGACATCTATGAACTACCTTGTAGTTCCAATTAGTGTGCTCAAAAAATCAGATGTTTTCATTGAGTGGTTCTTCAAATTTTTTACAATGTAATGTGTTATTTTTTAACCTCTGTTAGTCCATAAACCAGATAACCTGCCCTTAGAGTGAGTTGACTATACATAAAATGTGCATACTTCACTCTCCTCCTCCTCCCGCCCCACCCCCTATTCACCCATAAACATGGTGTCAGAAAAGTTCACATGTTGGAGGAATCAGGAGTGAAACTAGAGACCCAGGCATTCATTGATCAAGGACTATTCACCTCCATCTCTGCTGAGTTTTTTTCTGTATGGGCTATATTCTCATCAGTCTTTTCCAGTGATAACAAATACATCTATTGGCAATTCCAAGTTAGTATGGCTCTAAGCATTTACAGTCCCAAGGAGTATACTTCTATCTCCAGCAAAATCCCCAAGGCTATCTCTCAGTTTTGCTTGAGATCATGCTGATTGGTCACAAAACATTACTGGTTCAATTTTTCAAACTGGAATACAAGCACTAGAGTAGATAAAAGTATTATATCTGTTAAACTTATTGAAGCTAATAACTATATCCTGGTTATGTAGGGAAATGCACATTGAAGTATGTAGGGGGATGAAGCATAATGCACGCATGCTGTTTACTCAAATGGTAGAGAGAAAATATGTATATATAGAGAGAGAGTAAATGATAAATAGGATGAACTGTTAAGTGAATCTGACTAAAGGGAACATGAATATCCTTTGTACTCTTTTTTTTAAGATTTTACTTATTTATTGGACAAAGAGAAACACAGCTAGAGAGGGAGCACAAGCAGGGGAAGTGAGAGAGGGAGAAGCAAGCTTCCCACCAAGCAGGGAGCCCAATGGGGGCTCGATCCTGCGACCCCAGAATCATGACCTGAGCCAAAGGCAGTTGCTCAACGACCGAGCTACCCAGGCTCCCCTCCTTTGTACTATTAATACAACTTCTGTAAGTTTCAGATTATTTCCAAGTAAAAACATTTTAAATAGATACATTAATAGGACTCAAAATCAGACCCATGCTACAACATATATAAATAAAAAGCAAAAGTATAGACAGTACAACTATGTCAAAAGACTTTTTTCTTTTTTTTTTTTTTAAGATTTTATTTATTTGACTGAGAGAAACACAGCTAGAGAGGAACACAACGGGGAGTGAGAGAGGGAGAAGCAGGCTTCCTGCCAAGCAGGGAGCCTGATACGGAGCTTGATCCCAGGACTCCAGGATCATGACCTGAGCCTAAGGCAGACGCTTAATGACTGAGCCAGCCAGGCACCCCAAAAGACTTTTTTTCTATCTTACTTAAGACCTATCTAAGTATCCAAAGATTATCCATTACTAAATTTTTGAGTCAGAGAGAGAAAGACTATTTCTATTGAAATATTGAAAGACTATTTCACATTTAACTGAAAAAAAAAAACACAAAAACCCTGAGTAATTTATTTTTTTAATTCTTCAAAATTGTTTAGAAAGATTAACAGCACAGTAGGAAAAAAATGTGCAGAACATAATGTGCACAGACCCTTAAGGACAGTATATACAAATTTTTAAGAAACAGAAAAAATAGGCTCAGGTCTTTTAATAACGAAATGATCAAAATAAAGATGAAATACCACCACCTACTAACCAGAAAAGCTAAAATCAGAAAGACTGACACAGTAATTTCCAATATTGCGTAGAAGGAATAGTTATGCCCATCATGTTTCTACTGTGGCCATCAAAACAAGATATATAATAATTAAAACTCTCTTAAACTGGTAGTTGAGTTGCATTATTGGTCAAACACCTCTGGGAAAAACTGTTTAGTGACCTGTAATTTGAATATATGTAGTGACTCTGACCAAAATGTTTTATAGGTTGGTCCATACTTAACGAAGATATTCATTGCATGAGGGGCGCCTGGGTGGCTCAATTGGTTAAGCAACTGCCCTCGACTCAGGTCATGATCCCAGAGACCAGGAATCGAGCCCTGTGTCGGGCTCCCTGCTTGGCGGGAAGCCTGCTTCTCCCTCTCTCACTCCCCCTGCTTGTGTTCCCTCTCTTGCTGCGTTTCTCTCTGTCAAATAAATAAATAAATAAATCTTAAAAAAAAAAAAAAAGATACTCATTGCACGTGCACCAAAAGACCAAAAGAAACCAACAAGAATGGTATGGTTGCATCATTGCTAATAGCCCCACCCTGGAAACAAAGCAGATGTCCATCAACAGCAGAACTGATAACAGTGGTATATTCATAAAAAGAACACCACATTGCAACAAGAATGAATGAATTGCTCCATGAAACATGGATGAGTGTCACAAATATAATGCTGAGCAAAAGAAGTCAGGCACAGAATAATTCCTGCTGTATGATTCTAAATACGCAAATTTATAAAAACAGGCAGTACTAATCTATGGTGTTAAAAACTAGATGACGGTTAGCTCTGGCAAGATAGAATGGATTGTGGTTGGGGATTATCAGGAGATGGGCATCTGGGCTGCTAGTTTTGTTTTATTTTCCTTGAACTCCGTTGTAGTTACAAGAGTGTATTCACTTTTTGATAAATCACCAAGTATTAGAGTTGGGATTTATACCTGTGCATTTTGGTATGCATGTTACACTTCCATAAATGCATTTGAATACATTTTTACAATTAAGACAAAGAACGTAAATTATGAGACTTTACAATCTCAGTATCATTTCCATTTTATGAAAAATAGTCACCGAAAGGATTCCAAGCTGAAACGTTTCAATTATTTAGCTTACATCTACAAATACATAGATATGTACTTTTGGAACAGCCACAGCTATCTGATATAATGTCGTTTGAGTGTAGAAAAAGTACAGTTGTATCTACAGTTTGCTGAATCCGTAATCTTTTAGTTGAAAGTTGAGCTAGCTAGCCCACATCCATCAGTGAAACTGATTTCATGTAAGAGTCCAACCTGTGACAATTAGTAGAGACATCAGAAAAGTCATTTCTTCTTCATTATTTCTGTAAAACGTTACATTTCTTAGAAGCATAGGCCATCTCTTATTTCCAGTTGTTTTTTTTTTTTAAGATTTTATTTATTTATTTGACAGGCAGCAAGAAAGGGAACACAAGCAGGGGGAGTGGGAGAGGGAGAAGCAGACTCTTCACTGAGCAGGGAGCCTGATGCGCGGGCTTCATCCCAGGACCCTGGGATCATGACCTGAGCTGAAGGCAAACACTTAACAACTGAGCCACCCAGGTGCCTCTCACTGCAGGTTTTTCTTTCATTAGCTTCTGTGACCTTGTTATCAGGAAAGAATTTTTATGTTCCAATATCACAGAGAGGGCATACTTATGACTATTGTGTTTGCTACGGTGGCCCTCAAGACAAGGCCCATGTGTATTCCCTGGATCCCTGCAATGACTGTTCCTGAATATAATGGGAAATCTGCTGTCAGCCAGAAAGTTGGATCCTCTCCTGGGGAGCCCTGGTTAGTATCCAAAAAGAGACTGCACTGGAAATTGTGGAGGCTGAATATAGTCACAGTCTCCACGTCTGATGCTTGCAGTCCATAGGCAGTAAACAGAGGAAGATCAACCAACAGACTAGAATTCCATGAGCAGGAGCTAAGACCTCATACAGAGTGAAACCTATATCCATTCTTCTTGCCTTTGACCTTGGTGATCAGGGCATCCTGCAGATGCAAGGCCCTTCATCCTGGAGCTAAACACATGCCTGCATCCCATGAATCAGAGAAACTGAAGGAAAATTCAAAGGAAGACAAAGCAAGGCAGGTCCAGAGTCTTCTGCCTCGGGCCAGTAAGGTGAGTTACTGGTTCAGCAATATTGTGCATGAATGTATGTGTCTAACTCGTTCATTTTATTCTAAGTTCTAGGCTTTACATTTAACTAAGGTTAAGGTTCTTTGGAAATTATATATAAGCTAAGAGGTGTAGAGCAACACATTTACCATTGATATCAAAACGTCTATCACAAGTATAATTCAAGGGAATTGAACACCGATGCTTAGTTTTTCATAATCTTAAACATGTCGAAGTAATATAACTTAGCAGATAAGTAAAACTGTAAATTTAGATTAAGCCCTCTGTGAGAAAGCAAACTCAAGTGTGATACTGTGATTTATAATAAGAAATATCTATATTTGGTCTTTATCCTCATTTCTGGCAGAGTTCCTAAAACCCTTGGAATTTCCTAAGTGATGAGAGTGATAAGTCTTCTGTTGTGTTAATGACTTTTGGACAGCACTTATGGGAGCTGATTGCCAGGAGAACCATCCAGGTGGTTAGAGGGTTGGAACTGTTGGCCCCACCCTCTTGACCTTGGGAAGGGGACAAGGACTAGAGGTTGAATCAGTCATCATAGCCAATGGTTTAATCAATATACTTTTTCAACACAGCCTCCATAAAAACCCAAACCCAGGTTAGTGGAAATAGGAAGTTTTGGGGAAAGGTGGTGTGCTTGGAGGAGATAGGGAAGCTCTATGCCCTTTCCCACCCCTTGCCCTGTGCACCTCTTCCATCTGGCTGTATCTGAGTTATATCCTTTCGTAATAAACTGGTGATCTAATAAGTAAAATGTTACTCTGAATTCTGTGAGTGGCTCTAGCAAATTAATTGAACCCAAGGAGGGGGTTGTTGGAACTTCCAATCTATGGATGGGGGGGTGGGGAGGAGGATGGTTCCTCAGAAGCACAGGTGACAACCTGGATTTGTGACTGGAAACTGGAGTGGGGGGCAGTCTTATAGGACTGAGCCCTTAGCCTCTGGAATCTGAGGCTATCTCCAGGTCCTCGTATCAGAATTGAGTTAAGTTATAGGACACCCACCTGGTGTCTGAGAACTGCTTGGATGTATACGGAAAAAAACCTACACACTAGAATTGGTGATCAGAAATATACCAAATCATACAAAACAGAATGCATGCTTACAGTATCCATAATGACAAAACTCAAGCAGAAACATCTGACTCTTTTTTTTTTGTATTGTTTTCCTATTCTTTTTTTTTTATTGTTACTTAAATTTTTTTTTCCAGTGTTCCAAGATTCATTCCCCATTCCCCACACCCAGTGCTCCATGCAATAGGTACCCTCAGTACCCAGCCCCAGGCTCTCCTTTCCCCCCACCCCCCTCCCTCTAAGTCCCTCAGTTTGTTTCTGTGTCCAAAGTCTTTGTTGTTTCATTTCTCTCCCTGGATTACCCTATTTCCCATTTACTTTCCTTCTCCTACTGTCCTCTAGGTTACCCCTCAGGCACCGCAAGTAAGTGAAACCATGTGATACTTGACTTTCTCTACTTGGCTTATTTCACTCAGCATAATCTGTTCCAATCCAGTCCATGTTGCTACAAAAGTTGGATATTCATCCTTTCTGATGGAGGCATAGTATTCCACTGTATATATGTACCACTTCTTCTTTATCCATTCATCTGTTGATGGGCACCTTGGCTCTCTCCACAGTTTGGCGATTGTGGCCATTGCTGCGATGAACATTGGGGTACATATGGCCCTTCTTTTCACTACATCTGTATCTTTGGGGTAAATGCCCAGTAGTGCAATTGCAGGGTCATAGGGTAGCTCTATTTTTAATTTTTTAAGAAATCTCCACACTGTTTTCCAAAGCGGCTGCACCAGCTTACATTCCCACCAACAGTGTAAGAGGGTTCCCCTTTCTCCGCATATCTGGCTCTTTTTAAACCAAAATCATCAAGCCTGTCTTACTTGTTTACAGAGCCACTTTGATTATGGGTGCTTAGGTTCTTAAGTAAAAGTCCCTCTAAATTAGTGTTTCTTCTCTTTTTCTTTCTTTCTCTCTTTCTTTTTTTTAAGATTTTATTTGAAAAGAAAAAGAAAATATTTTATTTGCGAGAGAGAGAGCGTGCCAAAAAGGGAACACAGAAGGAAGAGTGATAGACGGAGAAGCAAGCTTCCTGCCGAGCAGGAGCCTAATGTGGGGCTCGATCCGAGGACCTCAGGATTATGATCTGAGCCGAAGGCAGCCACTTCTCCAACTGAGCCACCGAGGCATCCCTGATCTGAAGAATTTTCTAAAACAGAGACAAATCTAGAGGGCAAGAATGGGAAGACTTACAATGCTGTCAACAGTCCACTGTGGAAAAATCCTAGGAATGTGAAGACTTGTTAAAAAGGTAGAAAGATAACAAGGGGTGTCATCGGATGGAAAGTTAACTTTTTAACAAGATACCTCAAACTGGAAATGAGGTTTCAGACTGAAGTTTATCATTATTTTACTACAGAGCCTTCAGGAAAGAGTCCACGTGTGAATGTACATGAAATAAAGATCATAAAGAATTCTGACTTAATCATCCATTGAAAAGTTACTTCAGAAAAATAGTTTTAATTAATGTTAAAGAACCACAGACCAGCACTAACACTTCATTTTATACAAGAACATTGGCACTAGAAAGAAAATGTGACAGTTCATTTTGTATGTCAACTTACTGGGTGGGTCATGGGTATCCAGACTTTTGGTCAAACATTATTCTGGGTGTGTCTGTGAGGATGTTTCTGGATGAGATGAATACTTGAATCTATATACTGAGTAGAGATTGCCCTCTCTAGAGTGGGTCGGGCCCATTCAGTCCACTGAAGATCTGAACTGAACAAGGCTAAGTAAGGAAACTCCTCCTCCCTGTTGAGCTGGAACACTGGTCTTTGCTGGCCTTCACACTTGGATGGAAACATCAGCTCTCCTTGGGTCTCAAGCCTGCCAATTTTCAGACAGGAACTTAGCCATTGGCTCTCCTGGTTCTCAAGCCATCAGACTCAGACCAGGATTCTAGCTTGCCAACTATAGATCTTGGGACTTTTCAGCTTCCATAGTTGTGTGGGTCAATTTTTTATAATCAATCTCTCTCCCTCTCTGTTCCTTTTTTTAAATAGCTTTTTAAGTAATCTCCACACCCAACATGAGACTTGAGCTCACAACCCTGAGATCAAGAGTCTCACATGCTTTACTGACTGAGCCAACCAGGCACCCCCTCTTTGTATTCCTATTGGAATTGTTTCACATCCTATTGGTTCTGTTTCTCTGCAGAAACCTGACTAATACAAAAACTATACAGATGATGTAGAATTTTTTTCTATGTATAAAGAAAATAGTTGATGTATAAAGAGAACCGAGAATAGTTGCAAATTTTAAAAATGTGAAAAACTTTAATGTGACTCCAGAAGCCCAGCCTGCAAGCAACAATTTTTGTAACCATCTCAGAATACAGCATCTAGTAGGTACATCCATATAAAAACAAATCTCCTCTAACCCCACAGAAGCTAATGTCATTAAAATGAATAAAATGGGGGAAGCCCATGTGACAGCAGAAGACAGTAAGTTCAATGTGGGACAGGTTCAGTTTGAGGTGTTTAGAGGGGCCCTGGGTAAGTCCGGTAACCTCTCTGTACTACCTCATCTGAAAAATGGAATAACATACCTTTTGGATAGATTGTTGTGAGAATTCAATGAATCAGTGTAGGTAAACTGCTTAGAACTGCCTGGTCTATATAATCAATTCTATACGCATTAATCATTATGATGTATCTAGAGCTCTCTAGTGTAAACTACACATAGCAACAAGGCAGTTATCTACATACTAAGGGCTGTTGATGACATGCGAGGAACAGGGCAAAAGACAACACAAAGAGACTGCTTTACACCGCTAGAAGTGGATCCAAGAGAGGCGTCAGACATGAGCTACCATGAAGGAAGAAGAACCTAGAGCCCCCAGGCTGGTGCAGAACAGTCTAGAGGGAGAATGTTCTCCTGCTTATGGGGAGTAGTTTCCAAGAACCCGAATGTCCTCAACTTTACCAAATAGGTGGAAAACAATTTTCTGGTATTAAGAACAAAATTGGGGCAGCACCAGGAGGAAGGAATACGTGGCCCAACACCCAAGAATCGGAAGTTCCTCTGCAGAGCATGGGGTGAGGGCTGGGTTTTCAATCCAGGATCTGCAGGAAGGACGAGGTGAGGTCTGGCCACCATGTGCCACCCCTACCCGGAATAGAAGGCTTTACATAAGTTACAAAGGCCCGCCTATCCTGCCCCTGCACCACAGTTTCCCTTCTAAGTCAGTTTCCTCAGTGCTTGACATGCCCACAGCCTCCAGCGCCACACAGGTTTAGGGGTTCTGATGGACCAGCAGGGGTTCACCCAAAACGGAAGCAAAGCCAAGCCCCATGCGCATGTGGGAGTGCGGGGCTGAGCTGCGCACGCGCACTGAGCATCCCCACCGTTGACGGCGCCATTGTAACGAAGTGGACGTTTCTTGCGGTCTCCTGTACCACCAGAGCACAGACCCAAGCCCATGCAGGGCCGTGGGCAGACCTCTTATCCTTGGTTGACCGCCCCTGAAATGCCAGCAGGGCTGAGGCAAATTGAGGGAGTATCGCTGACTCTGTCGGAGGCATCCAGAGGCCAAAGACTTCCGCGTGTCTCTGAGTTCGAGTCCGAGTCCAGGGAACTATTTCCCGGAGGGCCTGATGTGCGGGCCCTTGACTGTATGGACCCCTCACCCCCAGGACCGCTGCTCAACCTGGGAAGGAGGAGGAAGCTGATAGGAGAATCTCGGGGGTCCTCTGAAAAGTGCATTTGGCAGTCTTGACTGGTTGCCTTCTGAGTGTCATATGTCCAGACCTCTCCTGCCTAATGGCTGGGCATTCTTCTCCCTGGCCTGAGTTGAGTCACTTTTTTGTAAGCCCATTTGAATGCAGAGGCAGTTCAGATGATTCCTTTTAAATCTCTATTCTTTGACATATTATGATTATGTAAATTAGGGGTTGCTGGATCGGGCTGTGTCCATGAAGATCACACAAGGGATGATCTTGTGTATTTTACAGAGCAATTCAGATTTAGGAATCATGAGGTAGGAAATTTCTTCCTGATAATATGCAAGCTGCTTATGCTTCACCTAATCTCAGTCATGTTGCTTTGGGAGATGAAGATTTATAAGTTAACAGCACTCTAAAATACCCTGGGAAAGATTCTGAACAAGGGACAAGATAGTAGCTGGTCATTTAGCTGGTGATTGGCAGAGGACTCTTCCTGTTAGAAGGAGAAAGAAAAATAGAATGGTTTTCCCTGTTTAAAAGAAGTTAACTAAAAGGATGTCTGGATGGCTCAGTCCTTAAGCGTCTGCTTTGGCTCAGGTTATGATCCCAGGGTCCTGGGGTGGAGCTCTGCTTCGGCCTCCCTGTTGTGGGGTCAAAGACTGCTTCTGTCTCTGGTCTGCCTCTCCCATTCCCCCTGCTTGTATTCCCTCTCTCACTGTGTCTCTCTGTCAAATAAATAAACTCTAAAAAAAAAAAAAAAATGTTATCGAAAGCCCAGAAGCTGAAGGAAATAGTTGCCCAAATCACCCTTCCAGGCATTGACACAAGACATTGAATTAAAGATCAAAAGATTTTAAGCTTCTATTTTACATAAATATTTACTGCCAAATTGTCCTTGCAGTGGTTATATAATGGATTTTGTTTTTTCTTTTTACTGCCTGTATTCACTGGTGGTGTTTCCCCACATTCTGCCATATTTGGTATTATCAGAACTTTTTATGGTATTTTTTAAGGCTTTTTTTTTTTAAGATTTTTTTTATTTACTTATTTGACAGAGAGAGATCACAAGTAGGCAGAAAGGCAGGCAGAGAGAGAGGAGGAAGCAGGCTCCCTGCTGAGCAGAGAGCCCAACTCAGGCCTCGATCCCCAGGACCCTGAGATCATGACCTGAGCCAAAAGCAGAGACTTTAACCCACTGAGCCACCCAGGCGCCCTATGGTATCATTTTTTTAATTGAATGAATTAATGAAATTGGTTTTTATTTCACTAATGATTGCTGATACTATCTGTTCATGTTTATTGGGCATTGCCTTATAGCTTCTGTATGTGATTGAAATAAAGATTAAATGTAGGGATGCCTGGGGACTCAGTCTTTAAGCGTCTGCCTTCACCTCAGGTCGTAGTCCCAGAGTCCCAGGATCGAGCCCCACATCGGGCTCCCTGCTTGGTGTGAAGCCTGCCTCTCCCTCTCTCACTCCCCCCTACTTGTGTTGTCTCTCTCTCTGTCAAATAAATAAAATCTTTTTTTAAAAAAAAAAGATTAAATGTAGTGATATAGGTAAATCTTAGTACAGTTCCCTGGAACAAGGATGGCATTCAACAAACATTTCCTTCTCTTTTTTGTTGTGTGTGCTGATATCCAGAGTTAATCTGCTTTGTGGTTGTTGCTGGCCTCTAGGAAAATAGTGAGTGTTAAGACCCCTGGCAGCAAGGACCATGGATGCCCCTGTCTCTGATCTGTGAGGAGATGTAGCAACTCTGTGACCCTTCTGAGATGGGACATGGTGAGGGTCCTGATGAGTGCTTCTAGGTGACTACATCACACGGGAATTTGTAGGTCAGGATTTTGAGTCCAAAGTGTCTGGGACTTTCAAGGTAGGCTTGGTTTTCATGTCTTTTATCTCATCTTCAGGTAAATGTCTTCCCAGGACTTTGCCATTCAAAGAGGAGAATCCCATAGGAAGATGTGATAGCTGCTCTGCATTTATCAGTTGTTTTTTTTTTTAAGATTTTATTTATTTATTTGACAGAAAAAGACAGCTATAGAGGGAACACAAGCAGGGGGAGTAAGAGGAGGAGAAACAGGCTTCCCACCGAGCAGGGAGCCCGATGTGGGGCTCAACTGGGGGCTCAATCCCAGGACAGGACCTCAGTTGAAGGCAGGTGCTTAATGACTTGAGCCACCCAGGTGCCCCTCCTGCAAGTCTTTTGTGAAGACACGATGAGGAAGAGTCAACCACACACATCACAATGGCGGAGAAAAGGAGAGAGCTCAAGTTTTTAATGTCCTTTAAAAAAAGTGTAGTAGCTTTCTTCATATAAATTTTAAAGATTTTGGGTAAGTTTTTATAAAAACTTTTTTATTACCTTTTTAAAAATATTTTATTTAGGGGCGCCTGGGTGGCTCAGTTGGTTGGGCGACTGCCTTCGGCTCAGGTCATGATCCTGGAGACATCGGGCTCCCTGCTTGGTGGGAAGCCTGCTTCTCCCTCTCTCACTCCCCTTGCTTGTGTTCCCCCTCTCACTGTGTTTCTCTCTGTCAAATAAATAAATAAAATCTATTAAAAAATATTTTATTTATTTATTTGACAAAGAGAGAGAGAACACAAGCAGGGAGAGTAGAAGAGGGAGAAACAGGCTTCCCACTGAGCAGGAAGACTGATGCAGGGGCTCGACCTCAGGATCCTGGGATCATGACCCCAGCCAAAGGCAAACACCTAACGACTGAGCCTCCTAGATGCACCTGCTAATTTTTTTAAAAACAGTTTTGGTACCTGTAAATTGGATCTTTCTAAAAGTATTTTAGATCTTTCTAAAAGTATTAAAATACTTTCTCAAAAGTATTTTATTTTGAGATGGTTACTGCTAATATAAATCACAAGTTTTATATATATCTTACTGCTTTTCTGGGTGCCAGGAGTATTCATTGCTATTGGGTGGCATCTCCATCTAGGCCTCTTCAGGCAGAGCTAGAAAGTAGACACACTTTTTAATTTTTTAAATTCCAGTAAAATTGACATACTGTATTATGTTAGTTTCAGGTATACAGTACGGGGACTCAGCAAGTCTATTCATTACTCAGTGCTCATTAAGATAAGTGTGCTCTTAGTCCACTTCACCTGTTTCACCCATCCCCCACCCACCGCCCCTCTGGTGACCATCACTTTGTTCTCTATAGTTAAGAGTTGGGTTTTTTGTCTTTTTTATCTTTTTTTTGTTTCTTAAATTCCACAAATGACTGAAACCATATGGCATTTATTTTTTGCAGACTTATTTCACTTAGCATAGTACTTTCTAGACATGCCTTGATTGTTGCTAATGGTAAGATGCCATTTTTGTATGGCTGAATAATATTTATATATACCACATATTTATCCATTCATCTGTTGATGGATACTTGGGTTGCTTCCATAATTTGTCTATTATAAATAATGCTACAATAAACATAGGGGTACATATAGCTTTTCAAATTAGTGTTTTCATATTTTTGAGTAAAAACTCACTAGTGGAATTACTGGATCAATGGTAATTCTGTTTTTTGGTTCTTTTTTTTTTCTTTTTTTTAGGAATTTCCATACTGTTTTCTGCAATATTGCACCAGTTTGCATTCCCACCAGCAGTGCAGTAAGGTTCCTTTTCTTCACATCCTTGCCAACACTTGTTGTTTCTAGTGTTTTTTATTTTAGCCATCTGACAGGTGTGAGATGATAACTCATTGTGGTTTTGATTTGCATTTCCCTGATGATTAGCGATGTTGAGCATCTTTTTATGTGTCTGTTGGCCATTTGAATGTCTTTTTTGGAGAAATGTCTACTCATGTCATCTGCCCATTTTTAATACGATTTTGTGGGCTTTTTTGAGTTGAGTTGTATCAGTTCTTCATATATTTTGGATACTAAGTCCTTATCAGATACATTATTTGCAAATATCTTCTTCCATTCAGCAGATTATCTTTTAGCTTTGTTGATTGTTTCCTTTGCTGTGCAGAAGCTTTTTATTTTGATGTAGTCTCAATAGTTTATATTTTGTTTTGTTTCCCTTGCCTTTGGAGACCTATCTAGAAAAATGTTGCTATGGCTGATGTCAGAGAATTTATGCTGTAATATGCTGTAATGCTGTAATAGGATTCTTATGGTTTCAGGTCTCACATTTAGGTCTTGAATCCATTTTGAGTTTGTTTTTATGTATGGTGAAAGAAAGTGGTCCAGTTTCATTTTTTTGTGACAGCTGCCCAGTTTTCCCAACTCTATTTGTTAAATGTTCTTTTCCCCATTGCATATTCTTGCCTCCTTTGTTAAAGCATCATTGGCCATATATCATGGGTTTGTTTCTGAGATTGCTACTCTGTTCCATTGATCTGTGTGTCCATTTTTGTGCCAGCTGTTTTGATTACTGCAGCTTTATAGTATATCTTGAAATCTGGGATTGGGATATCTCCAGTCTTGTTCTTCGTTTCCAAGATTCCTTATTTTTTTTCTTTTTTGAAGATTTTATTTATTTATTTAGTTGAGAGAGAGAATGAGAAGAGGGAGGGTCAGAGGGAAAATCAGACTCCCTGCTGAGCAGGGAGCTGGATATGGGACATGATCCTGGATTCTGGGATCATACATGACCTGAACCCAAGGCAACCACTTAACCAACTGAGCCACCCTGGCGTCCCATCATTGACTATTTCTTTAGTCACACTGAAATGTTCAGAGTCAAGGAGTGGCGTCATTCTTTTTTTGCCTCCCTCGTACTAATGCTTGACACATAGTTGTGGCTTCTCAATACAAGTTTGTCCGATTTGACTGAATTTTTTAGGTCACCCAAATTGTCAATAAACACAGCCGATTGCCTCTTAAATACAGACAAAAGAGGAAAAGAAAAAGAAGAAAAGCGGGGGGGGGGGAGCTCTGCGCTGAGGATTCTGGGCGCTGTAGTTCGGGAGCCCAGGCTGCGCACGCGCACTGGCTTGCCTGGAGGCCGGCCCCGCCAAGTCGGCGCCATTGCTGGAAGCGTTCCCGCCCTGCTCTGCGAGTGCCCTCAGTTATCCTCAGTTCCGCAGCCAGGTACTCGTTGCCCCGGCGTCAGGCCCCGGTCCTCCGCTGCCCCTCCCTCGGCGGTTGGCTCCTGGCGGCGTTTGGGGCGTGGCCGGTCTCTCCAGAGCCCTGGTCCCTGAGCCGGCACGCCCACCCGAGAGGGGGCTGGGGCTGGGCCTCCTGCCTGGCTGTCGGCTCGGTCTCCCCCTGGCCTGGCTCGGGAGCCGTCAGTGCCCTCGGCGGCGGGCGCGGCGCTGAGGTTGGGGAGCGCCGGACGCAGGCCCCGGCTACTGGGGTTCGACCGGGGCGGGCCGCCTCTTCCCGGTGGAGGGAGAAGGGGGACGCCCGATGCGCTCTTAGGGGAAGGGGGCGAGGCTGGAGGAAGGAGAGTCTTCCTCCCAGTGTGTGATCCGGCGGGGATGGAAAGGTTTCATACCTGCTGACCTGTAGGTGAATGAACTCCTGTCTCCGGTACCCGAGGCAGTTTTTCCCTGCCTCCTTTTATCGCATTTCAGATCATCACTTTTGAGTCACTTGTCTCTCCCTGACGTGATAATGGCATCATTGCTTCGTTTGGGAAGTGCTGGACTGCTCCAAGGCGCTCAAGTTCTCAAAAAGAATACGGCCCCCTTCGTTATTTTAAAATAGCAAAGCTGGCTTAGGACCCACAGCTCGAGGAATTTCTCAAGCGCTTGATACTTCCGCATTGTTTGAGAAGACGGGGCTTGAGTGAAATCAATATCCAGAAAAAATACCTAGGAAATGATCACTATGGTCTTAGATACCTTCTGCGTAATGTCAGAGGTTTTGGAAGGAGAAACTGTTCCAGTGATTCACCTTGTGCTCAAGTGGTTTGCTTGTGAACGTATCTCCACAGTAGCCAAACCAAAGTTAGAACCTGGGGGTATGGACAGCCACTGTGGAATTTTATCCCTACACCAAACTCCTTATTGTCTACGTGGGAAGTGTAGAAAAATAGAAGGAACCGTAAGCACTAAGGTCACAGTGGATTTTGGAATTATTCATTTGCTGTCTTTGTCTCTATGCATTATTCTTACAGAATTGAGATCAAGCGGAATATATTTAATTTTAAATAGCGTGCGTTATTCTGATGATAAAATTTTAAAAGGTGTCTATGGCACAGTTTGGTATTAAACATATTTGGCTAGCATTATCTATATGGCATATTGTTCGGGGGAGTTTATTAATCCTTACACATTTAAAAAGGAATGATGGGGCGCCTGGGTGGCTCAGTTGGTTGAGCGACTGCCTTCAGCTCGGATCCCGGATTCGCGGAATCGAATCCCACATCAGGCTCCCTGCTCGGCAGGAAGCCTGCTTCTCCCTCTCTCACTCCCCCTGCCTTTGTTCCCTCTCTGGCTGTGTTTCTCTCTGCCAAATAAATAAAATCTTAAAAAAAAAAAAAAAAAAGGAATGATGCCTCAGGTCATTATTATTATTATTATTTTAAGATTTTATTGATTTCAGAGAAAGCATAAATGGGGGAGGGGCAGAGGAGAGAGAAGCAGACTCCCTGCTGATCAGAGAGCCCAATTCGGGTCTTGATCCCAGGATCTGGGGATCTTGACCAGAGCTGAAGGCAGATGTTCAACCCACTGAGCCGCCCAGGTGCTTAATATGGTTTTTTTTTAAAGATTTTATTTATTTATTTGACAGAGATCACAAATAGGCAGAGAGGCAGGCAGAGAGAGCAGAGAAACAGCGGCCTGGATCCCAGGACTCTGAGATCATGACCTGAGCGGAAGGCAGAGGCTTTAACCCATTGAACCACCCAGGTGCCCCATCTTAATATGTTTTTAAAGCTGCAGAAAACCATTACTGTAGTTCTTTGGAACTAAAAATGTCTTAAGTCACTCTTTGTAGGTCCACTTTTGTGTTTGGGAAAAATAGTTTCATTTATTACTTCTCTTAGTTTACTTTTTTCCCCCCAGCCTTGTAAAACTGGATTTCTTGACTTGAGGGTGAGTGTAAGGGTTGGGAGGAAGTGGAAATCAGTATTCAAACTCCCTGAAATAATATTCAACATCATATGCATGTGCATTATTCTGTGGACAAGGTTAAATTCTGAAATAGATCTATAACTCCTAGTGGACTTGACATGTAGTCCTTGTTACTATTCATTAGAACAGTTTCTTTTTCTTCATTTTTTTTTTAGAAAGGGAGAGGTGGGAAGGGACTGTGGGGTAGGATGAGAAGGAGAGGGAGAGAGAATTCTAAGCAGGCTCCATGCCCATTGCAGAACCCGAAGAGAGACTTAATCTCACAACCCTGAAATCATGACCTGATCCAAAATCAGGAGTCAGACGCTTGACTCACTAAGGTACCCAGACTCACCAGAACAGTTTCAATTATTTTAAATTGTGTTTGAACTTGGCACAAGTGTTGTTTCTAAACTGTGGAATGAAAGAGTGATTCAAGAAATATCAGGCATGGGACGCCTGGGTGGCTCAGTCAGGTAAGTGTCTGCCTCTGCCTGTTGTTTTCCCGGCTTGTGCGCTCTCTCGCTCTCTCTCTCTCTCTCTCTCTCTCTGACAAATAAATAAATAAATTTAAAAAGAAAAGAAAAGAAAAGAAAATACCAGGCTTGAAGCAGAAACTCAGCTAAGGGAACTAATAATTGGGACCAGCTTTGCATGAGCTCTAGAATCATCTTGTTAAAACATATTTCAATTGGATTTTCCCATGTGAAAAGAAGAGTCTTTAATTTAGGGTTCCAGAGTTAGCTTTAGAACAGTATTTCTCAAGGTATGAACTTGAGGTACTTGTTGACAATGTAGATTTCTGTGTCTCACACTTAGAAATCTTGATTTAGATCTTGGAAGGAGCCAAAGAATTCCCTTTTAAAAAGCATGCCTAGGATTGCCTGCGTGGCTCAGTCAGTTAAACCTCTGCCCTTGACTTCAGTTCAAGTCATGATCTCAGGGTCATGAAATGGAGCCCCCCCTTGGGCTCTACACTTAGCATGGAGCCTGCTTAAGATTTCCTCTCCCTATCCTTCTCCCTCTCCCTCTCCTTCTCCCTCCCTACCGCTTCCTTCTCCATCCCCGTGCCTGTGCCACTCACATGTCCTTTCTCCCTCTCTAGAAAAATAATAAAATAAAATAAATAAAAAACATGCCTAGTGAACTTTTTGCATCCTCAGATTTAAGATGTGGGAGTTTTTCTCTTTTTTTTTTTTAAAGATTTTATTTATTTGTCAGAGCCCAAGCAGGGAGAGTGGCAGGCAGAGGGAGAAGCTGGCTCCCTGCTGAGCAACGAGCCCAATGCAGGACTTAATCCCTGAGATCATGACCTGAGCTGAAGGCAGATGCTAACCAACTGAACCATCAAGGCATCCCAGATGTGGGAATTTTTTTTAAAAAAATTTTATTTATTTGACAGAGAGAAACACAGCCAGAGAGGGAACACAAGCAGGGGGAGTGAGAGAGGGAGAAGCAGGCTCCCCGCTGAGCAGGGAGCCTGATGTGGGGCTCAATCCTGAGTCTCCAGGATCATGACCTGCGCTGAAGGCAGTCGCTTAACCAACTGAGCCACCCAGGCATCCTGGGAATTTTCTAATTATATTTAGAAGTTTTTTAGGAGAAGAGTCATTTTCATTAGATTTACAAAGGAATCCATGACCTAAAACAAGGTAGAGAAACATTGGTATATGGGAAGAGCACTTTTCTTAGTAACTTTTGGGGCTTTGGTATAAGAATCCTTTCAGATTATCCATTCTAAGTCTTATCTTCACACTACACTGTCTTTTTCCTCACTTAGCTTCTTATTTCTCTTACAATAAAATCTTTTCATTGGGCATAATGAAGCCCCAATGAAAAACAAACTGTAACTGGGGGTCTCTTGATCAAATAGGGGGCCACCAAATGTGGGGTGACCTGATTAAGTAAAGGGTGGTGAGAGAATTCACCCAAGGCAGAACAAAGGAGATAGAAATTTATTGAATATACTGTGAGGGAG
Organism: Spilogale gracilis; assembly: GCA_004023965.1. Taxonomy (NCBI): domain Eukaryota; kingdom Metazoa; phylum Chordata; class Mammalia; order Carnivora; family Mephitidae; genus Spilogale; species Spilogale gracilis. The sequence continues at coordinate 127,273 of PITA01003244.1, forward strand.
TGGCAGGTGGGATAACAAGGAAGACTTCAAGGAGGCAGTAGTGGGGGGCTGGAGTTAAGGGGGAAGGTGAGGAGGTATAGGAACATGTGGAATTTTCTTTTTTGGTGTCGCTGGCCAGCTGAGGGTTATGAATATTTTGAGGTGGGTTGCCTAATGCGCCTGTTTATATTCAGCTTGGTGGTTATTGTGGGCCCTTCTACCTCACTCAGGTTTTCATTGTTCGAGTTGGTTGCCTAAAAGCAATCTCTACACTACAATCTTAAGATAATCACATTTCCTTTTTCTTTTTTTAAGATTTTATTTATTTGGAAGAGAGAGCATGTGCCAGGGTGGCTGGGGAAGAAGCAGAGGAAGAAGAGGAGGGAGAGAGAATCTGATGCAGACTCTGCCCTGATTGCAGAGCCCTACTCAGGGGCTCGATCTCATGACCCTGAGATCACGACCTGAGCTGAAACCAGGAGTCAGATGCCTGACCTACTGAGCCACCCAGGTGTCCTGACAATCACATGTTTTCTTGATTTAACTAAAACTCTACTCTCCCCTACTTCCCTGAGAACTTTACATTTTTCTTTCATGACCATTCATTCTACTAATTAGGAAGTTAATTTTTCAGCTTTAACAGAGTCTGTGTGGTTTGAACAAGAAAGCCTAGTTCTTTTTCATATAAACATCTGAGTTGTTAGGTGGCAGGCTGTGATAAGGGTGGTCAGCTCTCATCCATTAGGTCATCTGGAAACCTAGGTTCCATTCATCTTTTTCTTCGCCACCTCCTGGAGGCGTTGTCTTTCCTATGGTAGAAGCTGGCTCACTGTCATCCTGTTGCATTCCAGGCCTTTGGAAGGGGAAATGAAGTGGAGGCCAAGGGCCCTTTTAAAGATGTGACATCAGCTCTCTTATTCAAATTCTATTTACTGTAATTTATTTATTTATTTGCTTGTTTGTTTATTTATTTATTTATTTTTAAGATTTTATTTATTTGACAGAGAGAAACACAACCAGAGAGGGAATACAAGCAAGGGGAGTGAGAGAGGGAGAAGCAGGCTTCCTGTCGAGCAGGGAGCCCGATGTGGGACTCCATCCCCGGTCTCCAGGATCATGACCTGAGCCGAAGGCAGTCACTTAATCAGCTGAGCCACCCAGGCGCCCCATTTGCTATAATTTAGTCATATGGGCACACCTGCCTATATGGTGGCTGGGAAATGTCTCTAGCTGATGGGCTTATGTCCAGCTGAGATTTCAAGCTTTGTCAATACAAAAGGGAAGACTAGATGTTGGAAGGAAATTAGCAGTCTCTGCTACTTTGGCCTACATAAGTTTCCTGTTGCTTGAGTCAGTCTTAGAAAAAATTTAAACAACAGTTCTTTGGGAAATTTTATTTTTGTTGGCATACAGTTTTAAGATGATTTATATGTTACAGCCCCTTTCTTGTTTCTATTTTTGGTTTATTGGTATTTTTCTTCTTTGGCCAGTGGTGTATATATTTCATTTTTTAGAGAATCAGCTCCTGCCTTTGTCAACTGTTTTGTTTTCTTATTAGTTTTTTTGGTTATTTCTTCTCTATGGTTTGCTTGTTAATTATTTTTTCTTACTTAGTTGAACGTTTAATATTTTTATTCTTTTTAAAAATGTTACTTGCATGCATTTAAGAATATAAATTTTATCGCTTTTTAAACGTTTTGGCAATTCATTTTTTTAAATTTATAATTCTCTCATTTTCTAATTCACTAGCAATTGAAATTCTCTCTTTGATTTGATAGGTGCACGGGAGGGTCTATTTTAATTTCCTGGTGATTGGGTTTTCCCCCCTCACTCCAGACTTACATTTGTAATTCTACTACATCATGGTTAGAGAATATCATATATTCAGTTTTATTTATTATTTATTTTATTTTAGAAAGAGGGCACTTGAGAGTGGGGGTAAGGACAGAAGGAAAGGAAGAGTGAGAACCTCAAGCAGACTCCCCACTGAGCATGGAGCCCCCACATGAGGCTCACTCCCATGACCCTGAGATCATGACCTGAGCCAAAATCAAGAGTTGGACGCTTAACCAACTGAGTCACCCATGTGCCCCTGGCCGCCCACCCCCCTGGCATGATGATTTATTTTAATATATGTATGTGTGTTTATAGTGAGAGCTTTCTTTCTTTTTTTATCCTCAGAGATACTTGCTACTTCACTTTTTAATTGAAATATAACTGAAATATAACATTATATTAGTTTTAGGTATACAACATAATGATTATACGTATAGATAGATTACAAAGTGATGATCACAAATCTAGTTAATATCCATCACCGCACATAGTTATAATTTTTTTCTTGTGATGAGAATTTTTAAGACTTACACTTACCAACTTAAAATATATAATACAATATTATTAACTATAGTCAGCATTCTGTATATTACATTTCCAGGACTTACTTATTTTATAACTAGAGTTTATAGCTTTTGACCACCTTTGCCCATCTCATCTACTGCTCACCCCCACTTCTGGCAACCATCTCTGGCAATCTGTTCTCTATATCTATGAGCTCAAGTTTGGGATAGGGGGTTGTTTTATTTATTTGCTTAGAGTCCACATATCAGTGAGGTGATACTTGTCTACATCTGTGTGACTAGTTTTACCTAGCATAATGCCCTCGTGGTCCATCCATGTTTTCACAAATGGCAAGATTTCCTTTTTATGGCTGAATAATATTCCTCTGTGTATATCACATTATCAATTCATCTGTCAACAAACATTTCCATTTCTTGGCTATTGTAATTAATGCTGCAGTGAACATATGGGTGTGGATATCTTTTCAATTAGTGTCTTTGTGTCCATCAGATAAATGCCCAGAAGTGGAATTGTTGGAAAATGTGGTACTATTTTTAATTTTTTGAAGAAGCTTTGAGGAAATTTTAGTATGATTTGTTCTAATTTTGTGAAAAATGTTGTTGGTACTTTATAGAGATTATATTAAATCTGTTAATTGCTTTGGGTAGTATGGACTTTTTAACAATATTGGTTCTTCAAGTCCTTGAGCACAGAATATCTTTTCATTTAATGTCTTCTGGTGTCAATGTACAGGTCTTTCACCTCCTTGGTTAAATTCATCCCTAGGAATTTATACTTTTTGATGCAATTGTAAGTGGGATTATTTTCTTAATTTTTCTTTCTTACAGTTCATTATTAGTATATAGAAACACAACTGATTTTTATAAGTTGATTTGTATCCTAACAGTTTTTTGTTTATCCTAACAGTTTTTTGGCAGAGTCTTTAGGGGGGTTCTTTATATAATATTATGCCATTTGCAAATAGTAACAGTTCTTTTCCAGTCTGGATGCCTTTTATTTCTTTTTCTTGCCAGATAGCTCTGTCTAGGACTTCCAGTATTCTGAATATAAATGATGAGCATGACATCTTTGTCTTGTTCTATCTCTGGTTTTAGAAAAAAAGTTTTATCATTTCACCACTGAGTATGTTAGCTGTGATCTTGTCGTATATGACCTTTGTTGAGAGTTTTTATCATAAATGGATGCTGAATTTTGCCAAATGCTTTTTCTGCATCCATGGAGAGGATCATATGGTTTTTATTACTCATTTTGTTAATGTGGTATATATCACATTGATTGACTTGCAGATGTTGAACCATTTTTGCATCCCTGCAGTAAATCCCACTTGATCATGACTCCCCTACCTTACCCACACCCCTTCTGGTAACTGAATCAAATTATCTGATCCTTTTGATGTATTGTTGAATTCAGTTTGCTAATATGTTGTTGAGGAATTTTGCATCTATGTTCAAGAGGGTTATTGACTTCTAATTTTCTTTTCTTGTGGTGTCTTTGCCTGGTTTTGGTATCACAATAATCCTGGCCTCATAAAATGAGTTTGGAAGTGTTCCCTTCTCTATGTTTTTAGGAAGAGTTTGAGAAGGATTCTGTTAATTCTTAAATGTTTGATGGAATTCACCAGTGAAACTACCTAGTTCCGGACTTTGTTTTTGAGAGACTTTTTAATATTGATTCAGTCTCCTGGTAATCAGTCTGTCTGATTTTCTCTTTCTTCATGATTCAGTCTTGGTAGGTTGTATGTTTTAGGAATTTACTCATTTCTTCTAGGTTGTCCATTTGTTGGCATGATCTTTTTTAGATCCATATTGTTTTAAACTTTAATGTGTGCCTATCAATCAGCTAGGGATCTTATTAAAAAGCTGATTCTGATTCACTAGGTTCTGGAGTTAGACCTCAAATTTTGCCTTTTCACACGCTCTCCACTAATATTTATTCTGCTGTTCTTCAGACTACACTTTTGAATACAAAGCTCTTGGATGGAGGCAAATCATCTGTGTAAGGCAGGGACAGATTCAACATAATCCTGCATAGATTCTTTTGGGTTCCACAAGCCCTACCGCATGGTGAGAGCATCAAACTTCCTAGGAAACTGTCATTAAAGAGAATTTCACAAAATCTGGGAAGCTTAATTCTTATTGCACCACTGCCCTTTTATATGTCTTGCAGCATCATTCTGCAACTTTGCACTTATTAAGAGAATGTTTATAAACATTAGGCTCTTATTTTTCAACCAGACTCAGCATTAGCTGGCCCATATATTTTTTTTCCTGCTTCCTTTTTATTTGGGTTTGCACGATACAGAATAACTAGATAAAGATCTATTTGAATATGAGATTGAGAGAGGCAAGTCAGGGCCTCTTTTAAGTTTGGAAGTTGTAGTGTTTTCTTTACATGAAGCTGAAGTCTCTGAAAATGTTGGCAAAGTGATCGTCACATAAAGACAGGAAGAAGAGATTCTTAGAATGTTTCATTTTTAGATGAGTAGGTGATTGTGGCAAAGAAAGATTGAATTATTTTCTTTCAAATCATGTAGCAAGTTGATTTAATGGAAGAGTTGTGGGCATTGGAATTAGACTGATTTGGGGTCATGCATGGCCTTGGGTAAATAGTGTAATTTCTCTAAGCTTCATTTTCCTATCAGTGGAATGGGAATATAATTCCCATTGGAGTGATGGGAAATTCAAATTAAAAGCACCTTGTACAATGTCTGGCCTGCAAGCCATGACTATACTTAGTGGTATTAAAATGACAAGATCTCCAGGAGCAAGGATCTTTTTTTCTCACTGATCTTGGGGGGTTAATCTTGTGTTCTTTCGGGAAGTCATTGCTTACTTGTAACGTCAGGATTCCACCTGGGTAAGTCTGAGATTTCCAAGGCAGGACGGGTTTTCATGGCTTATTTCTCTTTCTCAGATATGCCTTTGCAGGACTCCACTCTTGCCAGACAGGGGAACACAGAGGAAGAGATTATGGCTGCTGTGGTTTTTTCAGTTGGACCTCTGGTAAGCTGGGGTTTCTTCTGGTCCTGACCTGCCTCTTCGTTTTTTACAGCATGTCGGTTTTTCTTGAAGCCTGTGACTCCCTATTCACAACCCTTCTGGTAACTGAATCAAATTGTTTCACCCATGAAAACTGGGTTCATCATAGTAAAGCTCGTATTCTATAAAAAGATTCATTATATATTTTGAACCAAATTTCAAAACACATGATCTTTCAAAAAATACTTTTGCAAATTTTGATAGCTGGGCAGTCTAGGAAATTTACTTTTGATGTTAAATTTGTATAGTTCCCAGGAAATTTCAGTTATTTATGGGGTAGAAGAATGGACTATTTTAAATTGGAAATTTTGTTTAAGAAATTTTGGGAAAAATACGTACACACACAGACACACCCCTCTCCCCTTGTGCCCATTCTCAGTGATCTCCTCTTTTCTACCCATTAAGAAGTGACCAAGCTTAATAGATGACATGGAGAGAAAGAAGATCTTTAAGACACAATACTTGGCTGTAGGGAGCTTACAGTGTCATTGAGCAAGGCATACAAAAGAAATACAAAAGAAGTATTTAGGTGAATGGTAGTTCCTTCTATGAAAGAAAAGAAATGGGACATGAATATGGGCAAAATTGGTCCATGAGAAAGCTCATGAGGACAGTTTGACTTAAGGTGGTACCCAGACAATGATTTTAATTGTCATAAAGTATTTGTGAGGATGCTTCAGGTGGGAATGGAGTTCAAGGGTGAGGCTCTGTGGCAGAGAACAGTGGGGTGAGCTAGTGATTCTAGTTGGAAAGTTATGAAAAACAGAACTGAGAATTAGATATTTAAGCTGAATCTTTTAATGTTTCCCTGAAGACATTTTAGTATATATATGTATGTTCATGTGAGTGTGTTTGAGATAGGTGTTAATGTGAAAAAGCTGTATTTTCGTGGTGACTTTCTGAAATAGGAGATCCTGAGGAAAGATGATACCAACAAGTATAATTTGTTCTAGTAATAATCTGCAGTAACCTGCAGTACTGATTTTTTATTCTTTGTAGTTGGGATGTACAATGAAAATAGTCCTTAATGCATAACCTTGAAAGGTAAATAAGGGGCACCTAGCTGGTTCAGTCCATTGAGCGTCCAACTGTTTTTTTGTTTTGTTTTGTTTGGTAAGGATTCATTTATTTATTTATTTGACAGAGAGAGAGAGAGAGAGAGAGAGAGAGAGAGAGAGTGCGAGCGCGCACAAACAGGGAGAGCAGCAGGGAGAACGAGAAGCAGGCTCTCAGCTGAGCAGGGAGCCCAAGGTGGGACTCGATCCAGGACCCTGGGATAATGACCTGAGCTGAAGGCAGACACTTAATCAACTGAGCCACCCAGGTGCATGTGCCTCTTGATCTCAGCTCAGATCTTGATCTTAGGGTCTTGGGTTCCGGTCCTGCATTGGGCTCCACATGAAGCCTACTTTAAAAAAAGAAAGAGAAAAGATAAAAACCAAAATGTTGCACTTGATCGATAGATCCCAAGCATTTGTCTAGTATTGACATTGTCAAACCCATCCCTAACTCAGAGGTTGAGGTTCACATTTTCTGGAAGTTGAATATCTGTACTTTTTAGATAAGAACTTGGGAGGGGAGAACTACGATAACATTTTTTTCTCAGTGGACTTTAGGTAGTTATATTACCCATAGTTTTTTAAATGGCTCATATAAAACCTAAAATTTTTAAGTACTAATGGAGAGATACAATAAAAGATCATTTCATCTATAAAATCAGGCCCTCATGTTTATAAAGTTTGGAAGAAAACAATGTAATGAGAAGTCTCTGAAATACTTCCTGAATGAGTTGGTCCCTCTGACCCCACAACACTGTAATGATTTTCAGCTGTGGAAAATACGTAGTATTGGTAGGTTTTGAGTACTTTTCTTGAGTGAGATAGGTACTTTATGAGAAATACTTTGCAACCCTACATGGAAAGGGAAAATTTTGTAACATCTGAAGGCCTCTTATTTAAATTTATTTTTGTTGTAATAGGTTCGTTGTTGGAAGCCTCCTTTAGAAACTGTGCAGTTATATCTTTCTCAGTCTTACATTTGTCCTTGTCTTAAACAAGGTCAAAGAAGATTTTAATTGGATGGTACTATGGAATATTAATTTCAGCCCTAAATAAAACAATAAAAGAGGTTATCCCATAGAGGCCATGTCCACCGTGGACTGATGTTGCTTATTGAAGCTCTGCTATAGATTATAGGAAGCCTGTCACTGAAAGATCTTATCCTGTATCCCCTCAGAATCCTGAAGATTCCCAGCCAGATGACGATCTTCACGTTCAGGCAGAAGAGCCAGAACTGCTTAAGGTAATACTTACCATGTATGTAAGGGGCAGGGGAAGGGTTTCTTTCACTGCCCCTGGTTCTTAGTGTTCCTAGTTCATTGCAAGTTTCCAGCGAACACCGTCTTGCTTGATAGGTGCAGTAACTGCAGGACTGGTACCATCAATTTGGCAGATTTCAGTTCTCTCAGTGGTGGCAGCCCTAATGCGGCAGATAGTCACATCGTCATTGCTGACTGATAAGTATCCTGTATCACAACCTCTGATTCTTGCTTTGCATTGTAAGACTCAGTATCATTAAGAATACCAAGAACGGGGCACCTGGGTGACTCAGTCAGTTAAGCATCTGCCTTCGACTCACTCAGGTTGTGATCCCGAAACCTGGGATCGAGCCCCTCATTGGGCTCCCTGCTCAGCCAGGAGTCCGTTTCTCCCTCTCCCTCTGCCTTTCTCCCCTGCTCATACTCTCTCCCTCACACTCTCTCTCTCTCAAATAAATAAAATATTTTTTAAAAAAATACCAAGAATGCATCAGTGTGAGTGGAAGCATTCTTAAGATGTGTTTACATTAGTTTAGATTTGTATTTCATTATTATTTAAGCTTACTTTCTTATTTGTGAGTACTGAATCCACCTGACTTTCCCACAAAATAATAGTCAGAAATTTATGAGTTATGTTAAGAAAAATTATCTAAAACTTGGAAATGAGAAATAAGGCAGAAAATAAATGTATACCCTTTCAGTGTCCTATTAGACATGTCTTACTGTGGCAATTCTTTTTTCTATCAACAGCTATTTTTGTGTCTCCTTCAAGGAGCAGATCTCTCCTTAATGGCTTATGTAAATCGTTGGCTTCTGTTGACAATACTTTTAGAATTGTGGGGTTTAAAAATCTTTTTAAATTTTTGGTTGAAGTCTAATTGACATACAATGTTATATTAGTTTCAGGTGTAGAGCATAGTGATTGTACAACTCTATACATTACACAGTGCTCACCACAATAAGTGTAATTACCGTCTGTTACCATACAAAGTTATTACAGTATTATTGACTGTACTCTATGCTATACTTTTCATTTCTGTGACTTACTTATTTTATCATTAGAAGTTTGTGTCTCCTAATCCTCTTCACCTGTTTCACCCATTCCCCTCCCCTCCTAGCAACCACAGTTCTCAGTATTTAGGAGTTTGTTTCTCTTTTTTGGTTGTTCGTTTTGTTTTGTTTTGTTTCATTTTTTAGGTTTCACATGTAAGTGAAATCAGATGGTATTTGTCTTTGATTATTTTTTTTTAAGATTTTATTTATTTACTTATTTGACAGAGAGAAACACAGCTAGAGAGGGAACACAAGCAGAGGGATTGAGAGAGGGAGAAGCAGGCTTCCCGCCGAGCAGGGAGCCCGATGTGGGACTCGATCCCGGGTCTCCGGGATCATGCCCTGAGCCGAAGGCAGTCGCTTAACCAACTGAGCCACCCAGGCGCCCCAATTTCACTTAGCATAATACCCTCTAGGACCATCAGTGTTATGATAAATGCCAAAAGGTTTTCTTTTTTATGATTGAATAATATATCCATTCATTTTTATCCATTCATCTGTCGGTAGACACTTGGATTGCTTCTATATCTTAGCTATTGTCAGTAATACTGCAGTAATCATAAGGGTGCATATATCTTTTTGAATTCGTGTTTTTATTTTCTTCAGGTAAATAGCAGTGGAATTAGTAGAAGATATGGTCATTCTATTTTTAATTCTTTGAGAAACCTCCATACTGTTTTCCATAGCTGCTGCACCGCATTCCCACCAACAGTGCCCAAGTGTCCCTTTTTCTCCACACCCTTGCCAACTCTTGTTATTTCTTCTCTTTTTTTTTAACCATTCTGACAGCTGTGTTTTCTTATTGTGGTTTTGATTTGCATTTTTTTATATATAATTAATGATGCTAAGCATCCTTTCATGTGTCTTTTGGCCATCTATATGTATGTCCTCTTTCGAAAAATGTTCAGGTCCCTTAGCTGTTTTGAATTGGATTATTTGTGGGGTTTTGTTGAGTTGTATACATTTTTTATATTTTGGATATTAACCCCTTATCAGATATATTATTTGCAAATGCCTTCTCCCATTTTTGTGTTGGTGGTTTTTTTGCTATGCAAAAGCTTTTGATATAGTCCCAATTGTTTACTTTTATTTTTCTTTCCCTTGCCTGAGGAGACAGATCCAGAAAACTGTTGCTAAGGCCAGTGTCCAAGAGTTTACTGCCTTTGTTTTCTTTTAGGCGTTTTATGGTTTCAGTTCTTACATTTAGGTCTTTAATTCATTGTTACTTTATTTTTGTATGGGGTATAAGAAAGTGGTCCAGTTTCATTCTTTTGCATGTAGCTGTCAAGCTTTCCCAACACCATTTATTGAAGAGACTGTCTTTTCCACATTTATATTCTTGCCTCCTCTCTTATAGATAATTATGGCTTAAAAAAAGATTATGTTGAAGTTCAGCTCCTTTTTTTTTTTCAAAATTATGTTTTAAGTTTTTTTAAATTACATTTTGGAAGTTGGTTTTATTCCAAGAATATTTTATGTGAAACTGGACTTATTGCTTCTGTGAGAAATAATTCTGAGACTCTTACACATAATTTTTATATAGTCTTTTTGAAATTTAATACTGGGACAATCATTCTTAAAATTGTCCTTTAATATATGACAGTTTAGACTTAAAAATTTTTCGGGTGAGGGCGCCTGTTTGGCTCAGTGGGTTAAGCCTCTGCCTTCGCCTCAGGTCATGATCTCAGGGTCCTGGGATGAGGCTCGTTTCAGGCTTTCTGCTCCGCAGGGAGCCTGCTTCCGCCTCTCTCTCTGCCTACTTGTGATCTCTCTCTGTGTGTCAAATAAATGAATAAAATCTTTTAAAAAATATTTTTTTCAGAGTCGCCTGGGTGGCTCAGTTGGTTAAGCAACTGCGTTCGGCTCAGGTCATGATCCCGGAGACCTGGGATCGAGTCCCACATCGGGCTCCCTGTTCAGCGGGAAGCCTGCTTCCCCCTCTCTCACTCCCCCTGCTTGTGTTCCCTCTCTGGCTGTGTTTCTCTCTGTCAAATAAATAAAATCTTAAAAAAGAAATGTTTTTTTCAGGTGAAAATATTAATAGTTTCAGACTTTGACTCATGAGCTGTCAGAAAATACTATTATTTTTGACATGGTGAATAATTCATGTGGTTTATTTTTGTTCTCACAGGGAGTCCTTGGCAGAAGATTAATTCTGTCTGGCTCTTTCTTAAGTTCTGCATCCCGTTTATAAGCACTGAGCTTAGTTTTGTTTAATTTTTTTTTAAAGTAGGCTCCACACCTAGCATGGAGCTCACTTCGGGGCTTGAATTCACAACTCTGAGATCGAGACCCGAACTGAGATCAAGAGTCAGTCACTTAGCTGACTGAACCACCCAGGCGCTCCTAGTTTTGTTTCATTTTAATTTGAGTAGAACCAATGTTTTAATGATAATTTTTAACATTTCTGTATCTACAAAAAAGACAGACTTTTCTTAGGGATTGTGTCAATCCCAGGACCCTGATATCATGACCTGAGCAACTCTGAGCCACCCAGGTGCCCCTATAAGTGTACTTTTAATCCCCATCACTGATTTCCCTTATCTCCCCACCCAGCTCACCTCTGGTAACCATCACTTCTCTATAGTTAAGAATCTGTTTCTTGTTTTGTCTCTCTCTCCTTTTATTCCTTTGATCATTTGTTTTGTTTCTTAAATCCCGCATATAAATGAAATCATATGGTATTTGTCCTCTGACTGACTTATTTCACTTAGGATTATATTCTCTAGATCCATCTATGTTGTTGTAAGTGGCAAGGTTTCATTTCTTATGACTGAATAATATTCCATTATGTATACACACACATATATCACATCTTCTTTATCCATTCATCTATTGATGGATACTTGGATTGATTCCATAATTTGCCTATCATAAATAAGCTGCAGTAATAATAGGGGTGCATATATCTTTTCGAATTAGTGTTTTCATATTTTTTGGTAAGCAATCAGAAATGTAATTCCTGGATCATAGAGTAGTTCTATTTTCAACTTTTTGAGGAACCTCTGTACTGTTTTCCATAGTGGCTACACCAGGATGCATTCCCACCAACAGTACATGAGTGTTCCTTTTCTTCATAACTTCACCAACAGTTCTTTTTGGATTTTTTTTATTTTAGGCATTCCAACAGGTGTGACATAGTATCTCATTGTAGTTTTGATTTGCATTTTCCTAATGATTAGTGATGTTGAGCGTCTTTTTTGTTGTTGTTGAGCATCTTTTCATGTGTTTGTTAGACATCTGTCTTCTTCAGAGAATGTCTGCTCATGTCTTGTCCATTTTTTAATTGCACTATTTGTGTTTTGGGGTGTTGAGTTGTATCAGTTCTTTATATATCTTTATATATTTTGAATACTAACCCTTTATCAGATATGTCATTTGCAAATATCTTCTCCCATTCAGTAGGTTGTCTTTTAGATTGTTGGTCTTTCTTTCTCTGTGCAGAAGCTTTTAATTTTGATGTAGTCCCAGTAGTTTATTTTTGCTTTTATTTCCCTTGCCTCAGAAGACATATCTGAAAAAAATGTTGCTATGGCTGATGTCAGAGAAATGACCACCTGTGGGGTCTTCTAGGATTTTTATGGTTTCGGGTCTCACATTTAGGCCTTTAATACATTTTGAGTTTATTTTTTCTGTATGATGTCAAAAAGTCATCCAGTTTCATTCATTTGCAGGTAGCTGTCCTGTTTTCCCAACCCCCTTTGTTGAGGACACTATCTTTTTTCCATTGTATATTCTTTCCTCTTTTGTCGAAGATTAGACCTTATAATTATGGGTTTGTTTCTAGGTTTTCTATTCTGTTCTTTTGATCTATGTGTGTGTATTTGTGCCAGTACTATTAGACCTTATAATTATGGGTTTATTTCTAGGTTTTCTATTCTGTTCTTTTGATCTATGTGTGTGTATTTGTGCCAGTACTATACTACAGCTTTGTAACATAACTTGAAGTCTGGAATTATGATACCTTGTTTTGTTTTTCTTTTTCAAGATTTCTTTGGCTATTTGGGGTCTTTTGTGGTTCCATACAAATTTTAGGATTATTTGTTCTAGTTCTGTTAAAAATGCTGTTGGTATTTTGATAGGGGTTTCATTTAATCTGTACATTGCTTTGGGTAGTACAGACATTTAAACAGTGTTTGTTCTTACAGTCCATTGAACATGGAATATCTTTCCATTTCTTTGTGTTGTCTTCAGTTTCTTACATCCGTGTTCCATCCTGTTTTCAGAGTACAGGTCTGTACAGTACCTAGTTCCATAAGGTATGAATTTAGATTGTTGATATCTTTTTTTAAATGTGGGCATTCACAGCTATACATTTTAGCTGAGCACTTCTTTCACTGTCTCCCATAAGTCCTGACACAGAGTGATCTGTTTTCATTTTTCTCAAAGTACTTTCTAAATTCCCTTGTGATTTCTTCTTTGCCTCATGAGGTTTTTTGAGTCTGTTGTTTAATTCTTACATGTTTTGGAATTTTCTATTTTTTTCTTGTTGATTTGTAGTTTCATTTCATTGTAATCAAAAGTGATACTTTGTATGATTTCAGTCTTAAAATTTAAGAGTTGCTTTGTGTCCTAACATATGGTCAATCTTGGAGAATAGAGTGCGTGGGTGGCTCCATGGGTTAAAACCTCGCCTTGGCCTCAGGTCATGATCTCAGGGTCTTGGGATCAAGGCCTGCATCAGGCTTTCTGCTCGGCAAGGAGCCTGCTTCCTTCTCGCTCTCTCTCTCTCTGCCTGCCTCTCTTCCTACTTGTGATCTCTCTCTTTCTGTCAAATAAATAAATAAAACCTTTAAAAAAATATTGGAAAAAAAATAAATTAAAAAAAATCTTGGAGAATATTCCATGTACACTTGAGAAGAATGTATGTTCTGCTATTATTGGGTGCCTCAGTGTTCTACAGATGTCTGTTCAAGTCCTCTATTTCCTTGTTGATCTGCTGCCTTGTACTATCCATTATTGAAAATGGGGCATTGAAGTCTGTTGTTGGATTATCTCTTTGTTTCTTCAATTCTGTGAGTTTTGTTTCTTGTTTTTTGAAATTCCTTTAAAGGAATAATGTTTAAATTTGTTATATCTTACTAATAAATTAACCAGTTTGTCATTACAAAATACCTTTCTTTGCCTCTAAGAACAATTTTTATCTATTTTGCCTCACACTAAGATTACTACTCTAGCTCTCATTTGTTTACACAGTATGTTTTTTCTGTCCTTTTACATTCAATCTATTTAAGTTTTTGAATTTAAAGTGTGTCCTCTGGGGCACTTGGGTGGCTCAGTTAGTTAAGTGTTTGCCTTCAGCTCCCGTCATGAGCCCTGCCTTGGGCTCCCTGCTCAGTGGAGAGTCTGCTTTTTCCTCTGATCCTCCTCCTGCTTATGTTCTTTCTCTCGAATAAATAAAAATCTTAAAAAGAAATAAAATGTGTCTTTTGTAGACACCATATATTTGTATCATTTTAAGAAAACTCCCTTCTGCCGATCTCTGCCTTTTGATTGGAGTGTTCAGTTTATTACTTTTAATTTAATGACAGATAAGGTAGAATTTATGTCCTTTTTGCTATTTGTCTTCTTTATGACTTATGGCTTTCTTTTGTTTCCTTCTCCTTTACTGCTTTATTTTGTTAGATATTTTCTAGTATCCCATTTGATTCCCTTATTTCTTTTTCAATCCTTTTTTGAATTTTTTTTATTAATTTTTCTTCCATAACTTTTTTGAATTTTTATCTTAGTTCTTTCCCTGGGGATTGCAATTAACATCTTGACATAAATATTCTATTTCTTATTAATGCCTGTTTAACCTTAATAGTATATAAATCTTTATTCCAATTTAGATAGCTCCATTCCCTCAATTTCCTGTGTATTCTTATTATCATAGAAATTATACCTTTTAGGGGCACCTCTGTGGCTCAATTCGTAGAGCATGTGACTTTTGCTCTCGGGGTTGTGAGTTTGAGCCCCATGCTGGCTGTAGAGATTACTTAAATATAAAATCTTTTCTAAAAAATCAGGGCATCTGAGTGGTGTGGTAACTTAAGCATACTACTCTTGGCTTTGGCTCAGGTAGTGATCTCAGTGTTCTGTGATCAAGCCCCATGTCACACTTCATGCTCAGCACAGAGTGTACTTGAGTATCTCTCTTCCTCTCCCTTTGCCCCTCCCCACCCAAGCGTTCTCTCTCTTTAAAATAAATGAATAAATCTTTTAAAAAATCAAAAAAAATTATACCTTTTATACATTATGAGCCCATCAACACAATGTTTTGATTTTTGTTTTATGCAGTTGCCTTTTAAAGTTAGATTAAAGGGACGCCTAGGTGGCTGAGTTGGTTAAACGACTTCCTTCGACTCAGGTCATGATCCTGGGGTCCCAAGCTCGAGTCCCGCACAGGGTTCCCTACTCAGCGTAGAGTCTGCTTCTCCCTCTGACCTGCCCCCCCCCCATGGTCTCTCTCTCAAATAAATAAAATCTTTAAAAAAAAATAAAAGTAGATTAAAAAGGGAGCGCCTGGGTGATTCAGTTGGTTAAGCACCCAACACTTGATTTTGGCTAAAGTCATGATCTGTGGTCATGAAATCATGTACTCAGGGGGAGTCTGCTTGAGATTCTCTCCCTCCCTCCCTCTTTGCCCTTCCCACCTCCACACCCATGCTCTGTCTCAAATAAATAAATAAATCTTTAAAAAATAAAAAATAAAATAAAATAAAACAAAAAGTTACAAATAAAAAATGTTTAATTGTTATCTGTATAGTTATGTTTACTGGTGTTTATTATTTCTTTATGTGAACTTGTGTTACTGTCTAGTGTCCTTTCATTTTACTTGAAATGAATTTAGTGTAGACCAGATGTACTAGCAATGAATTCTCTTTTGTGTATATCATTTTTGAAGGATAATTTTGCTGGCTGTAGAATTCTTTGTTAACTTTTTTTTTCTTCCAGCATTCTGAATGTTATTGCACAGGCTTCTACTGTTAGGGCCTGCTTAGCCTGAAGGCCCGCAGAACAGGCTCTGAAACTTCCTGGCGACTTAGGCCTCTGCATATCTAAGACCCCCTGGTGATTGATGCCTTTACAAGGCCTGTGTTAACCAAATGGAGGCAGATTGGTCAAGGAACCGTCTGTGCATCTTGCTTCCTTGCCCCAGTACCGGAAATGTGTGAGCAATCCAGGAACTGGGGAGGGGGCTAACAATGTTATCTCACCCTAGCAGGAAAATTACTGTGTAACTCTTGCTTGCTGTTTAAAACGTATATAAACCCCTAGACCCTTGCATTTGGGGTCCTTGCTGAAACCCGCTGTGCCGGGCAGATGCTTGGACCCTAGCTAGCTGGAAATAAACCTCACGGTGTGATTTGCATTATCCTGAGCGTCCT
>PITA01003245.1:0-124489 GCA_004023965.1 Spilogale gracilis
AAAGGTTTTATTTATTTGACAAAGAGAAACACAGCCAGAGAGGGAACACAAGCAGGGGGAGTGAGAGAGGGAGAAGCAGGCTTCCTGCCGAGCACGGAGCCCGATGTGGGGCTCGATCCCGGGTCTCCGAGATCATGACCTGAGCCGAAGGCAGTCGCTTAACCAACTGAGCCACCCAGGCACCCCTGTCTTTGCATTTTGAAATATATAACCTCGTATGTTAGTGGATCTTTAGAAAATAAACATTCATAATTCCAGTATCTGTTGTAAATATTTTTACATTTCGGTGAATTGGATTCTGGTCTTTTTTTCATGTGTCTGTTTTTCAAAACAGACAGTGCTATGTACTTACCATGCACTGTGTGCCTTTCCCACGCTCCTGTGGCTGTTGTCGGTGGCTTTTCGTGTACTTGTGCGAAGAGCCAGGATGTGTCAGGCTCATCGTGAACACATGAGACCCTCCCTGGACCCCATTTGGTCCTTCACAGAGCATCCTGTTGAGTGACTGCTGGTCACAGGGCTCACGCCCACCGGGTTTGGGGACGTGCCTGGAGTGCGGTGGTACTTCTGCAAGCCTGGAGGGCTTTGTGGAGGAAGCGGCATCTGTACTTCCTGCCCAGTGTCGCGTGTGGACTTGTACTTCCCCAGGGTCCCTGTGCTCTCCCACCCCCATTCCCTCTGCTGAGAGCCCCCGAGCATACTTTTCCTTTGACTCCTCTGTGGTCGGATGCCCAGACTTGTGTCCTGACTCCCAGGCCCTTGTCCACTTGGCCCAGATACCCTGAGTAGAGCCCGTCTCTCCCTTCGGACGGCCCTGATTTCCAGTCCGAGAGCGCAGACCTCCTTCCCGAGTGCCGTCCAGCTGGCCCTTCACAACCACGGAGCCATGAGGTCCTCTGCGTTTTCTTGTCATTTGAGCTTGTTTGTTTGTCACCTTATCTTGGCTATGACACTTTTCTGGAGAATGCTTCCTGGAACAGATTTAATTGCCTAAAATAAGAACTATGAAAGTCATACATGAAAACTTGGTTGACAGTGAAGCAAAATTGTGCTTAAACACAAAAGCATCGGGCTTGAGAGGCTTTTCTTGCACGCGTGAGTGTCTCTCTGGAGTGGGGTTGGCACACGGTAGCGGCCGTCTCGGGGCCCTCCCTGCTGCAGGAGTGTTCCCACCTGGCTCTCGGGTTTGATATTTTGGGTTTTGTGTTTTGTTTTATTTATTTATTTATTTATTTATTTTAAATATTTTATTTATTTGACAGAGAGAAACACAGCCAGAGAGGGAACACAAGCAGAGGCAGTGAGAGAGGGAGAAGCAGGCTTCCCGCCGAGCAGGGAGCCCGATGTGGGACCCGATCCCGGGTCTCCGGGATCATGACCTGAGCCGAAGGCAGTTGCTTAACCAACTGAGCCACCCAGGCGCCCCGGGTTTTGTGTTTTAAAGATTTTATTTATTTGAGAGAGCCTGCACATTCACAAGCAGGGGGAGCGGCAGGGAGAGGGAGAAGCGGACTGCCTGCAAGGCAGGGAGCCCGATGCAGGCCTCCATCCCAGGACCCTGAGATTATGACCTGAGCCGAAGGCAGACGCTTCACCAGCTGAGTCACCCTGGCGCCCCAATCTTGGGTTTGATTTTAAAGACTTTATTTATTTTAGAGCAGGTGTGGGGGGAGAGGGAGAGAGAGAATCCCAAGCAGACTCCCCGCTGAGTGCAGATCCCAATATGGGGCTCCTTCCCACACGGCCAAGGTCACGGCCCGAGCTAAAATCAAGAGTTAGCCACTCAACCGACAGAGCCACCCAGGTGCCCTTGGATTTTATTTTAATTAGATTTCTCTTGACCAGTGTAAGATGTTGTTGTCATGAACTCTTTCTTTTTATGATGTGGAGGCATGGGTGAATGTGCCCAGAACATCTTTACTCTTGCCTAAGTGTGCATTTCTAGATTTAATTCTAAAGCAAAGTCTGTAATCCACAGGTAGGCCCTTCAGGGGCGTGGGGCCCCGCGGGGGGCTGGAAGCAGTGGATGGTGACCCTGGGGTGCCACTCATGCTTGCCCTACAGCCTCGTAGGCTGGCTGATGGGGTTTTTCAAGACAAGCTGGGAATCTGCGTTTTGGTGTGAAGTCTCCGGTTTCTAGGTTCCAGACCTCTCGGGCCAGTCAGAGGCCTGCTGTGGGCGCCGGTTCACCAGCGTGGGCCGCCCGGGATGGGGTGGGGGGAGTTAGCACCCTCAGCGGCCTGTCGAGCCCTCCATACCTTCTTCTCTTGTGTGGGGCACTTGTCGTGGCTGGGTGGTCTGTGCCTGACATTTGCCCCCACGAGGCCTCCTGCTGGCTTTTATCTGCAGGGTCTAGGCCTGGAGCTCCTCTTTTCTGGATAGTCCTCCTGGGTTTACTTCTGAATTATTTCAGTTCTAAAGTGGTCTTTTTGGGATTGTAACTAGTGTCCTCAAAACCATAAAATCAGGGCGCCTGGGTGGCTGAGTGGGTTAAGTGTCTGCCTTCAGCTTAGGTCACAGTCCCAGGGTCGTGGGATCGAGTCCCGCATTGGGCTCCCTGCTCAGCGGGGAGTCTGCTGCTCCCCGTGCTCTCTGCTCTCTCTCTCGCTCGCTCTCAAATGAATAAATAAAATCTTAAAAAAAAAAAAGAAAAGAAAAGCCCATCAGATCATTTGGGAATATTAGAGGCGCCCACAGTTTCCCAGGGGGTAAGCTGTTTTCTTAGTCAGACCTTCTCTGTTTCAGGGAGAGGTCTGTCATGTTCTTTATCTGGGCCCACCCTACCTTTAAGACGGCGCCCAGGCGTGTTGGCTTTGGTGTGGATGGGCCTCCTTTTTCATTGTTTTCCTGAGCGACCGTTGCTGGCGTGGAAGTCCGCGGTTTTCTTCTGTCCAGCCACTTGTCGCTGCCCGTTCGTCGGGAGCGCCCGTCCTCGGGGCGGGGCCTGCCGGGGTGCGGCCGTGGGTCTCTCCTGGCGCTGCCTCTGGCCTGGCGTCCCGGCAGCCGCCGCGAGCAGTAGAGCCCCCGGTGTTCAGTGTGTGTCGCGTCCTTTGGCTTTTAGTGCTCTCTGCCCTCTGATTCTTACTCTACCACAGGGTTTTTGTTAGGGATGCATGTTCAAGTTTTCACGCACTTCCAGCTCTGACAGGTGTTGTGTGGTAGACACTGGTCTTCAGCTCCCCGCGGAGGGCCCCTTGTCCGCAGGCACCCGTGGTTTCACCTCTTGTCTCTGGGCAGAGAGATGTCCTGCACTTCGGGAACCCCCCTCTCGGCCCTGATACCTGTCGCTCTTGTCCATCTTTGCTTCCCTTCCTGCTACTGGTGTCACGTGGTTCTTGCTGGCGTCGTGTCCCTGGGGGCAGGAGGTGGCACGTGCAGGTTGGCTGCCTCCCCGCCCAGCTCAGGCCGCCGTCTGGGTGAGTTGTCCCCGCGGGACGGGGGCTCGTTAGGAGTCCTGTGGCCACGGGAGTTGTGCCGTTAACGAGTTAGGGAGGTGCCACGGGGAGAGCAGGTGTGGGTCCCTGTGCCTGGGACCCTGTGCTTGTGCGGCTGGTGCCACAGGCTTGGGAAATGCGGACCCCATGGGTGCGTTCTTTTGCTGGCCAGAATTTGGTTTTTCTCTTCATTTATTTGAGTTTATTTTTATTATTATTATTATTTTTTTATTATTAAATTTGACAGAGAGAAACACAGGCAGAGAGGGAACACAAGCAGGGGGAGTGAGAGAGGGAGAAGCAGGCTTCCCGCCGAGCAGGGAGCCCGATGTGGGGCTCGATCCTGGGACTCTGGGATCATGACCTGAGCCGAAGGCAGTTGCCCAACCAACTGAACCATCCAGGCACCCAATTTGAGTTTATTTTTAAGTCATTTCTCGACCCAGCGTGGGGCTCGAACTCACAAGCCCGAGTCAACGGTCACATGTTCTACTGACTGAACCAGCCAGGGTATCCTTAGTTTTCCTCTCCTCGACGTAGGCATCAGCACCTGCAGTAAAGTGGGCCGCTTCGATAGGGGCCCCCGAGTTTTTAATGCCAAAAGTCTGTCCTCTGGTGACGGCCAGTTCCTTGTGGACATGTTGCTCTTGCCAGAGTGGTTTTCCCCCACTTGGAAAGGAAAGGAAAAGCAGAAAGGCTGGGGTCTGGCCGGTGGGAAGCGAGGCCCACTGACCCTGTGTGGGTGAGGCAGGCGCGCACGTCTTGGGATCGAGGCCAAGCTGTGGGCTCTCGCGAGCTAGGGCAGAGCAGGGCCCCAGCTGCCCATCGCAAGCCAGCAGTGCCCACATAGTGTTGTTTTGACAGATATTTTTAAAATAACATGCAGTTTTATGCTTTTGGAAAATAGCTAAACCTTCCAGGCTCGACCGTTAGTGATACTAGTAGTCTCCAGTGTGCATGACGGTGGCCAGATCTTGGGGCGTCACCGGCCCCAGCTGGATACAGCAGGTGCTCTTCTGAGTGCTCTCTTTTCACGAGTCTGTCTTTGCCCGTTGGCTGCCCCCTGCAGCTGCTGACATCATGCCTTCTCGTTGAAGCCACTGACTTCCTTGCTAATTGAGGGTTGGAAAATTGGATAATTAAGTTGGACGGAGATGGGAGGTCAGGTTTATTACTGTGTGTGGGCACGGTCATCACCCGCGTTGAGAGGGGAGGCCGAGGCACAGAGGGCCCAGGCTGTGGCCGCAGTCTCACAGCCCCACGCGGCGGAGCAGCTCAGCTCTGCTCCGTGCAGGGGGGGGGGGCTCAAGACCACCACCGCCACCTCCCTGCTCAGGGGTTGACTGGGGAGGTCTGGGGTTCGTGGCCCAGGCCTGACCCTGCCCTCCAGAGGCTGGAGGCCAGCGTGGGGTTGATCAATGGGTGGCCGTCGATGCCCTGTGCCAGCTGTGCCCACTTGATGCAGGCTGAACCGAGGTGGCTGTTCCCCGACCGTGAAAGGTGCAGCTAAACCAGACGTCACCAGCTTCCCTCCAGCCCTCGCGGGCTGCTTCTCAACTGCTTTGCTGGGAAAGTCATTGTTGCTGCCACCCTTCTCGTAGGTGTCACTGCATGCCGGGCACGGCTCTGGGTACTTCGTGTGTGTATTACCACACTCATTTACCGAGGACACTCCCGAAGCACAGATGGGTCAGTTAAGTCGCCCAGGGTCTCACAGCAATAAGTAGCGGATTGAAATTTGAGCTGGGACCGGCAGCTGTAGAGCGGTCCTTACTGCTGGGGCCGGGCCAGGTGCAGGGAGACGGTCTGGCGGATGGGGTGAGGCCGGGGCCCACTGGCTGTGAGCGCACGCCTCTGAGTTCGGGTGGAGCCGGCGGCCTCCCAGAAGCGGGTCTGTGCGGCGGCAAGGGCGGAGGTTCGCTGTGAGGCAGGTGGGGTGCACAGGTGATCGTGGGGCTCTGAGAACCGTGCTGGTAAGTTGCTCCAGGACTGGATTGTAATTGAGGCTCCGGGCTGAGCAGAGGGAGCTGCACGGGGAAGAGAGGGAGGAGTGGGCTCTGGGCGTGGCTTGCTGAGTTTTCGCTCTTGTACAGACATCTCTGCCGGACTGCTCACAGGGCTGGGTCACCGTTGATGCGGGCCTCCTCACTGACTTCCAAGACTTGCTCGAGGGCTGCAGGTCTTTGTACCTGGGAGGGGAGCCCTCTCCGCAGCCCCCCGCCCCACCCCAGACTCCCCAAGTCTGGGAACCCACCGGGAGATCTGCCTCGAAGTTGGGTCTGTGTAATCCACGGGTCAGGCTTGTACTTTTTGTGTTCTTCACCCCAGGGACGAGCCCCTTGCCCGGGCTCCTTGGGGTTACGTGTCCTCCATGAGCCATGGGGACCGGCTGCCCTTGGTCTCTCGCATAGCCCCTGACCAGCAGCTCCTCCTCTTCCTGCTGTGTGTTCTGAGCATCTGGCATGCGGTGCTGGGAGGTCGCAGACGGGTTGGCTCCTCATCGCTGTTTTCCTTTCTCCCTTTGAAGGAACGTGCCGTTTCGCTGCTGCACTCCTGTCCACCCCGTGCACCTCTGCTTCAGAACTCCTGCCCACGGCTACTGGACTCGGAGGCCCGAGCGCGTGTGCTCGGCGGCCCGAGCGCCGTGGGCCCCCACCTCCACCAGCCTGGTCGTCCCAGGGCCACCGCTGCTCCCCTTGCGCTGCTGGCACTCGTCGGCCCCACTGGGCGATGACTCCGTGGTGGAGAAGTCCCTCAAGTCCCTGAAGGACAAGAACAAGAAGCTGGAGGAGGGCGGCCCTGTGTACAGCCCCGCCCCGGAGGTGGCCGTGCGGAAGTCCCTGGGGCAGAGGGTCGTGGACGAGCTGAAGCACTACTACCACGGCTTCCGCCTGCTGTGGATTGACACCAAGATCGCGGCCCGCATGCTCTGGCGCATCCTGCATGGCCACAGCCTGACCCGCAGGGAGCGCAGACAGGTGAGGGGGGCGCCGGCGCCGGAACCTACGCTCAGGGCTTTTTCCTGCCACTGTTGGTGTTAAACCAAAGAGGGGGGCACAGGGAAAGCGAGCCCGTGAACTTCCCCGTGAGACACTGCGTCTCCTCTGCCAGAGGCTTCCATGCCTCCCTCGTCGGCTCTGGAACCTGCCCGCGGCCCCACTCCCCAGCATTCGGTGCACCGGCTTTCTCTGCCGTCCACCAGCTCTTTGTTTGGGTTAGGATTGTATTTATTAGAAAGAGAGAGAGCTAGAGAGAGCACAAGCAGGGGAGGGGAGAAGCAGACACCCCAGAATAACACGGGCTCCATCCCAGGCCCTGGATCCTGACCTGAGCTGGAAGGCAGATCTTTGCTGAGTCCCCCAGGTGCCCGGTGCCATCCCCCAGCTCTGAAAAAATTATTCTTGCCATGTCTCCGGGAGCCCAGACCTTCTAGGTCTCTGACCTTGTCTGAAATAACTGATGGTTACAGTGTTGACTTCTCCTTTTTCTGCTTTTCCCTCTTTTTTCTTTTCTTTGCTTTCCTTTTTTCTTTTCTTTGCTTTCCTTTTTTTTTTGGTGAGTCCCCAAAAGTCCAGGGGCAGCTTTAACTTCTCAGCACCCTCCGATTCCCCGAGGAGAGGTGCGGCAACGTCTGTTCCCTTGAAGTTGACCTTCAGAGGATCTTAGGACTTGGCTGTCATGTGTGAGAGTTACTTTGGCTTCTGATTTTATACTAGTTCTTAGGAGCTTCATGGGGAACATGGGTCACTTTACCAGGCTGGAGTGCCCCCGGAGACGCTGTTGTAGGAAGGAGCGGGTGGAGGACTGGAAGAAGGAGCAGGGCCATTGGAATCTCAGAATCACGTCCTTAGTGCTCGCTGGGTGTCGATTCCCACATACCAGTTAATGCTCTATGACCCGGACTCCTGCTTCCCCTTTTACCTTGAGAGGTGCATGTGTCTGCGATTTCACTGAACACAGTGAAACTTTGAGAAAAAACAGAGTTGGAGCAGATGAGCACGTCCCAGAGCAAGGTCCCCCGTGGACACGGGCTTGGCCCGGGCGGCACTTGCGTCTGTTGCCGGCATGAAGGAGAGGGTCTGTGGAGCAACGCTTTTTTTCCGTTGGTTTGGGGCCTTAGAGGTACTTCGAGTTTGAACTAAATGTTGGCAGTTCTGATAATTATTGGAAGGTGACTGTTAAATTATGTTTACAAAGGCAAAGACATTGGGAAATGACTTGTGTAAGCACGAGGTACGTGTGAAATGTGAATTTGGGTCCTCGGGTGTTGGATGCCTGCTGATCATGTTAAACAGAGAGTGACAGACCTGCTGGGCTTCCTGTGTGATCAAGCATCTGGAGAGTTGTTTTATGTTCTGCCTCTGGGCCCCGTGGACGTGCGGCGTTGGGCGAGAGAGCGCTTCCGGCCCCGGCGCAGATCTGGCTTAGCCGCGGAGACAGTCCGAGTGGCGGTGTTAGCAGGCTGGACGGCGAGGGGAGCTGCGCGCCTGCTGACGGTGTGTCGGGCGGCCGTGCAGGCAGAGTTGGTGCGTCATCGGCCCCTGTTCCTGCGCGAAGCAGCTGCGGGTCCTCTAGGTGCCTCGGGTGCTGGGGAGAGGTGCAGCCAGGGCCTGGGGACTGGGGGTCCTCGTTCTCCGCCTCTCCAGTGGGCCCATGGCTCCTCCTTCCAGAGCCTGCCCCCCCGAGTGCTGGCTCCAGGTGGAGCATGTTGGGGCCCCGGTGCTCACCATGCGGGGCGCTCTTAGGGTAACAAAGTAGCAGGTCCGTCCTTTGATACCAGGCACGTGGTCAAGAGTTACCGTGGTTTCTCGGCTGTGTTAGACTGTCCCCTGCTCCAGCCCTGTGCTCCCTTCAGTTTGGTGGCCGGCTGTGGCGGGCCTGACAGCCCAGGAACTGTGAGCACGCTTTGCCCCGGCCCTTGGCTTCTAGTGGCCCCACAGGGGGGACTGGGCCTCCGCGGAGACCGAGCTCCCCAGCACTGCTGTGGGGTGAGCCCGTGTCAGAACGGGGGCCCTTCGGGGCTGGCCAGTGGGCAATAGAACACTGTTTTTCATTTCTTTCAGCAATATTATACTACGTCATATTTTTTGATGCTATTAGAAATGGAATTTTTTTTATTGTGGTAAAATACACAATCTAAAATTGCCTTTTTTTTCCCCAGCGTGGTAAAATTACCATTCTAACCATTTTTAGGTATACGCTTCCCTGGCTCTAAGTAGCTTCCCACTGTTGGGAACGTCGCTCCCCTCCATCTCCAGAGCTCTTCTGTCTTTTTTTTTCTTTTTTTTTTTTTAAGATTTTATTTATTTATTTGACAGAGAGAAACACAGCCAGAGAGGGAACACAAGCAGGGGGAGTGAGAGAGGGAGAAGCAGGGAGCCCGATGTGGGACTCGATCCCGGGTCTCCAGGATCATGACCTGAGCCGAAGGCAGTCGCCCAACCAACTGAGCCACCCAGGCACCCCTAGAGCTCTTCCGTCTTACGAAACTGAAACTCTGCCCCTCGTGAAACACCCAACTGCCCACCCCTGCCCCGGCACCCCACACCCACCACCCGCTGCCTGTGCCCAGGGTCTGGCTCCTCTGCAGCCCATGTGAGTGTGCTACACAGCATTCGTCGCTTGGCGACTGGCCCATCGCACCCAGTGCAGCACCCGTGGGGGCTGTCCCAGTGCCGGCAGGGCAGAGTCTCCTTCCTGTTTAGGGCCAGACAGCACACCATTGTGTGGGTTGTGTGTCTGCTTTGTTTCCCCACCCGCCTGTCCATCTGCCCATCCATTCGTCTGTCCGCCCGTCCACGGACACTTGGGTGTTTCCACGTTTTGGCTCCGGTAGGCACATGGAGTCGTTGAAATGTCAGCGTCCAGTGTGGATGGCTGGCACAGCTGGCCCTGGCACAACACGACTTTGAACCGCACAGGTGCACTGAAGGCCTTTCTTTTTTAAGATTTTATTTATTTAAAAATTTTTTTAGAGATTTTATTTATTTATTTGACAGAGAAAAACACAGCCAGAGAGGGAACACAAGCAGGGGGAGTGAGAGAGGGAGAAGCAGGCTTCCCGCCGAGCAGGGAGCCCGATGTGGACTTGATCCCAGGTCTCCAGGATCATGACCTGAGCCGAAGGCAGTCGCCCAACCAACTGATCCACCCAGGCGCCCCTTATGTGGACTTTTTAAGGAAATGTATAAACGTATAAAAAATGTATGAACTTCTGCAGATGTGCTTTTATGATTCTCTTAGTGTTTTCTTTTGTCTGGCGTTATTGTAAGAACAGAGCAGGTGCAACGTACAGCATAGAAAATGCGTGTTCGTCCACTGCTCTGTCCTCGCTGAGGCTTCCTGTCGACTGGAGGCTCTTAGCAGTCACGTTTTTGGGGAGTCAAAATTGATACGTGGGTTTTTGACTGGGCGAGGCGGTTGCTGCCCCGTAACCTCTGTGTTATTCAAGGGTCTACTATATATAGGCGTAAAACTGACTTTTAAGATTTATTTGAGACAGAACATGCATGTGCATGAGTGTGCGGGGGAGGGGAGGGAGCACAGAATGCCAAGCCAGCTCCACTGCCCGCGTGGGGCCTGACGAGGGGCTCCACCTCACCACCCCGAGATGAGGACCTGAGCCAAAACCAAGAGTTGGATGCTCAACCAGCCGAGCCCCCCGGGCACCCGGGAGTGCAGCCGATTTTTATGTATTGATCTTGTGCCTTGTGGATTTACCAGAGTCCATTATTCTAGTATCTTTCCTTGTGGAGGGGTGTTTTGTTTTGGGGGGAAGTGGGGAGGGGCAGAGGGAGGGACTCTCAAGCAGGCTCCGTGCCCATTATGGAGCCCAGCGTGGGGCCCGATCTTGACGACTCTGAGGTCACGACCCGGGCCGAGGTCATGAGTCGGCTGCCTAACTGACTGCACCTCTCAGGCCCCCGCGTCTGTTTACACGGGCCTATGCTCTCCTTTTTTAAAGGTTTATTAATTAAATGGTTGAGATTATAAGATTAGATTAAAAAAAAAAAAACAAGCCCCAACTCTCTACAGTCTGCAAGAAAAACACCCCTTAAATGTAAACATGCGACGAGATTCCAAGTGGAAGCGCAGGAAGGGGGATTGGGGCCGAGGGGCAGGCGAGGGCTGCTGTGGCCGTCCGAGCGCCAGTCGGCGGTGAGCGCACAGCGAAGGGGACCGGGCACGGGCAGGGGCTTCCTGGCATCGAGCATATCCATCATGACGCCGAAGGGGTCAGCTCACCGCAAGGACGCCGCTAAACGTTTACGGCCCTAACGACAGAAGCCGAACACCTAAGAACATGTCGTATGGCTCCACGTATGGGAAATGTCCAAATAAAGCAAATGTATAGAAACAAATCAATTTCCTTTTTCCTTGGGCTGTGGGTGGAAACAGCCCCACCATAGACGGACGTGGGGAACTTTACGGCAGGACAGAAATGTTCCAGATCTGTAATTCACCACCAAAGATCGTTGAGTTACACACTTAGAGGTGAATGTTGTGGGATGTAAATTAAACGTCAAGAAAACTAACAAAAAACCAGTGGACGAGTGTCAGAAAACACCTTAAGTGGAAGGGTCTTTCCATGGTCGAATCCTGGACCCTTTGAGTATAGAAATAAAGCCAGTGATGAACTGTAAACAGATGAAAAATGTGGGAATCCATGAGTCGGTTTTGACAATGAATGGGAACGTGAACATGTGAGGTTTGCAAATGAGGTGATAGGTTCGGGCTGGGGGTCCCTGTTCTGTGACCCTCACAGTAGAGACTGGTTTGAGGAGAGCCAGGGGTGCATGCTGTCTGGGGGAAGAGCCTCGGGTGTGTCCTCCGCAAACTCAGGCTGCACACCCTCGAGGGCCCAGTGGCTCCCGGGAGCCGGGCTGCACCGGGGACGTACCCCATGAGCCCAGTTGTGCCAGATGAGGCCAAAACGAAGCCGTTTGTGGGAATGACGTGGCTCTTCCCCAGCACGTCTGCTTCGTGACCGTGGAAATACACAGGGGGGACACGCATGGGAGTGTCTTTGGTTGGGAGTGCAAACCGTCGTCAGCTGGTCATGACTGCAGAGAGAGCTGCCCCGGGGGCCCAGCAGGGAATGTCCACTCTCGGGGGTTTCACATGATTTTAACTGGTGCGTTTCCTTAGCGGCTTCAGCGGTAGGTGGTTTATAAAGTGTCAGTGAAGCCCCGGGATGTTTGATCGTTGCTGGGTAGCGCACGGTTCATTCACGCTATCTGGAGAAACCCGCAGCCAGCGTTCTTCCCTTGTGCCACCCGTTTGGGGTGGGCGGCATGGCCACAGCCTTCCCTGCTGTCCCTTGCTGGTGCCGGCAGCGGCCACCCGTCAGCCTGCCTCTCCATGGGCAGCGCTGAGGCGGTGCCCAGCCGTCTCTACAGAGCAGGACTGCCCTAGCGGGCGGGGCACGAAGGCATGGGGGCCGCTCCTAGGGCAAGCTCCCGCCCCTCCCTTCCGAAGGCTGTCTCCCCGTGGGTTAGACACGGAAGGAAGAACCACCTTTGGGAATCGGAGCCGTTTGGAACTTAGCGCTCTCGCTGACCGGGTGCTGCCTGTGGCCAGGCCTCGGACCGTCCTGTGAGCAGTGGCGTCGCCTCACCCTCTGACCCCGTCTGCCTTTTCCCAGTTCCTCCGGATATGCGCTGACCTCTTCCGCCTGGTCCCTTTCCTGGTCTTTGTGGTGGTGCCATTCATGGAGTTCCTGCTTCCTGTTGCGGTGAAGCTCTTCCCCAATATGTTGCCTTCTACATTCGAGACCCAGTCCATCAAGGTGAGGGGGCGCCGGGCCCGTGAGCTCAGGGCCGGTGGGCGCGGGTCTCCGTAACTCAGCCAGGCTGCGCCGTGAGGGCTGAAGGGTGGGCTCCGAGATGCTTCTCTGCAGGTGTGTTTTGCAATGTGGTTTCTCTAGCGCACCTCTTCAGGCCGCGGGGGAGGCTGGGGGAGGGGCGGATCAGACCCTGTAGGCCCGGCTGGCGGCGGCGCTGCCCGCACGGCCAAGGACCGGGTTCGCGCCCCATGGCCCGCGAAGCCTCAAAGCATCACTGGCCAGCCCCTGCTCTCCGAGGCCACACAAGTGTTTTCTAAAACCGTGAAATAGAAGAGGAAGTCTCAGAGTGCTGCACCTAGGGGGAGTGAGTGCTGTTCGGGGAAAGGTGGGCGGCATTGCGTTGATGAGTAGGGTGCACCCCGTGCTGGGCTTCCCATGCGAGGAGTGGCAGCAGCTGCTCTGACAGGTGCCATCCAGGGAAGCTGGGGTGTGGCCGGGGTGCGGGCGGGGCAGTGCAGCACGCCCTCGTTGACCCCACAGGAGGAGAGGCTGAAGAAGGAGCTGCGGGTCAAGCTGGAGCTGGCCAAGTTCCTGCAGGACACCATTGAGGAGATGGCCCTGAAGAACAAGGCAGCCAAGGGCAGCGCCACAAAGGACTTCTCCGTGTTCTTCCAGAAGGTGCCGTGATGCTTCGGGGCCCTGGTGGCCTCAGCCCACCCGTCCCGAGCGCTGGTTAGAGCTCAGGGCTGCTCCGTCTCATGTGGGGGCATGCCTTCCTTCTTCTCTCTGCTCTGCGACACTTGGCGAGAGACGGGCTTCCAGACGGGTGTGGGCTGCTGCTGTGGGGGGTTTAACTGAAGCCCCACCCTGAGCCTGGACACAGTGAGGTCAGGTCGGCCGTCCTGAGAACTTGAGCCTCGCTGCCATTCACCCTGCTTTGCTCGTGTCTCCAGACTTCGCAGCCGCCCCAGGGGAGGGAGAGCGAGGAACTAAGACCCCGCAGCTGTGACTTGCTGGGGGGCTGGGCTGGGGGACAGCTGCATCCACAGTGGGGAGCCTCGTGCCGGTCAGCTGCCTTGGGGGTGGGGGGGTGGGCCATAGGCCACTTGCTGCTGTGTCCGCCGGGAGCCCTCGAGGGGCTGCTCCCCAGTAGGAGCGTGATGACGAGGTGGACCCGAGGGAGGGGGTGCGTGGTCCGGGGCCCTTCGGCCGAGCCTCCTTTGTTTCTTCAGTTGAGGCTTGTGGCCCAAACCCATGGGTGGTGCTGGGGAGCACCCCCCCCAGGGGCTCACCTGTGTGATTGCTCCCGCAGATCCGAGAGACCGGCGAGAGACCCAGCAATGAGGAGATCCTGCGTTTCTCCAAGCTGTTTGAGGACGAGCTGACCCTGGACAACCTGACCCGGCCGCAGCTGGTGGCCCTGTGCAAGCTGCTGGAGCTCCAGTCCATCGGCACCAACAACTTCCTGCGCTTCCAGCTCACCATGAGGCTGCGCTCCATCAAGGCGGACGACAAGGTGAGCGGCCCTGTCCTTCCCGCGTCGCAGCTCTTGGCCCACGCCATGCCCCGTGCGCACACGCTGAACGCGTGTGCACGTGTACCGCCAGCAGCGGGCCACTTGGCAGGACGTTGGGAAACCTGCAGGATGAGCGGCCACGGTCGCCTGACGTTTCATTGCGTGGACACGTCAGTTTATTAACCACCCCTTTCGCTGATGTTCTGCTACCCCAGCCAGCACAGTAATAAACATCTTTTAACGTGCCTTTTTGTTCTAGATCTTTGATAGTTTTCATAAAAATAAAAGAGTGGCCTGCCACCAGCTTGCTCGCAGGGCTATGCCGACCACGGTGTCCTCCTGTTCGACCTGCCCGCGGTTCCAGTGGACTTCTCTTGGCGCGAGCTCCTGAAACACCCTTTTTCTCCAGCAGTGCTCCTTGCCGTACAGTCTCCGGCGTCTGATGTTCCCATAGCTCTCCAGCCACTCTGGGAGACGCCCCGGCTCTGCTCCCGGCTCCACTTTCAGACTAGCTCGTCGTAGTTCCCGTCTGTCGTTCCAGGAGCCGTGGCCTATAGGTCTTTGTTTTGTTTCGTCCTCTTGGGCTTGTGTGTTTGCAGTGTCCGGTTGTTCCCGAATGCAGACTTGTCTGTTGGAAGTTTCCAAGCTTCCGGCCGACACCGACGTCCTCCAGGAGGGGCCCACCCAGGTCTGTGGTGCTGTTGAGGGCCTGGGAATCACTGACAGCAGTTAGGGCAGGGCCAGCAGCCTCGCCGTGGCCCCCTACACAGTGCCCCCTGCTTTGTGGAGATGTGCTGCTCTGGACAGCCTAGTACCAAGGTTGTTTCCCGCCCTCCTCCCTGGACAGTGGCCTTTGAGGCCCGTGTGCCCAGCAGCCTCTTGACTCGGGCTGCCCTAGGAGCAGATGGTGGCTCCTCCATGGTGCCGCACCCCCAGTGGCTCGCAGATGGGCAGTGCACACTGCCGTGTTGCCTGGCCTTTCTGTCCACGTAATCTTGCTGTCTCCAGGCACTGTCGCATCAGCTTTCCAGTGCCGCTAGGGAGTATTTGTGTTTTACCTGGCTTTTCTAGGAGCTCTCAGCGGGGGTGTGGGTCGGACAAGAACGGCTCCTCCTCGGAGCTAGAAGGAGCAGAGCATCGCTGTGTTTGTGTAAGGATGACAAGAACCCCTTTCTTTAGCGTGGTGCAGATTGTCTGGGAGGGCGCCTCGGACCCGCACGCTGGCCGAGCGCATCATGGCTGCCGTGCGGCTGCCCTCACTCTCCGCCGCCCCACCCGAGGAGAGGCAGCTCGAGGGCTGGTGCCTGACGGGGAGTCCTCGCCCCTCGTTTGCTCTTGGCCTTGGACACGTCATCCTGTCGCTCCTGTGACGTAGGACAGTGGTCAGACCTCCACCGTCGGGACAGTGGAGTGGGCACCCTTTCCCCTGGACGTTGATGTTACACGACGAACACACAAGAAGGTTGTGAAGGATGGGAGAAGACCCTGGGACTCCAGGACCAAGAGACGAAGATTGCTGGCGTGCGCAGACTCTCGGAGCCCTGACGGGGGCGCCGGCTGGCTCCGTCGCTGGAGCGAGTGACTCTTGATCTCAGGGCTTCAAGTTCGAGCCCCCGTGGGGTGTAGAGATGACTTAAAACTAAAATCTTTTGGAAAAAACTAAACAAAAAACGCCAAACAGAAGCCTGCTGTCTGTGGCCAGAGGACAGGAAAGGGGCCGCAGGACAGAGGATGTGGGACAGTGACTGCTGAACCCCAACCTGACCCCGGGGGGACGCTGTCACCCCCACCACGTGCGCTGCTGGCCAAGGGCTGAGACCGCCACCCTCGTCAGGATGTCCCAACTGGGATGGTGTCCGGGAAGGCCCTCCTCCCCTGGGCACCACGTCAGCAAGCCGGCAGGGCCTAGGACCTCCACCCCCACCTGACCGTTCGCAGGCCTCCCCGCTGCACCCCACTGGGATGGTGTCCAGAGCCAGAGGGGCCACCTGGCCTGCCTAGCCCAGGAGGCACGGAGAGCCCCGGTGGAAAACTGGAGCTCGAATCCCTGCTACCCCCGTAGAAACAGAAGTGCCTTTCCCAGGGCTCAGTGGGGGAAGAATGGAGGCCTGGTGGCAGTGAGCGGTGCCATGAATGTTATTTGTGGGAAGAACCAAGAGATGGCACAGAGCTCAGCCATCGAAGGGAGCTGATGACTCACGTTTGCCCTAGACATGAGGGCATAGCCCCCCCGAGGACCAGGTGAGACCTTGACACACATGTGGACCCAGAAGCCGGAGTGAGGAGAGACCTAGGCCTTGGCCTTGATTACTCGTGTAGGGGGAGTGGCCAGCTGCAGGAAGTGACCCACAGCTCGGGCTCTGTGGTTGGAGGGTTTGAAACAAAATTCTTGCGGGCCTCGAACTCACAACCCTGAGATGAGGAGTTGGACGCTCAACCAGCTGAGCCACCCAAGAGCCTTCTGATTTTTCAGGAAGAGCGACTTTCAGTTTAAGCCTGGACGTTTTAGGTATTAGATAAGGATTCCGGATCTTATCTCAGTATTCGATCTTCAGTGGCCCCCTCGGACAGCACTCTGGCATGGATGTGGTGAGTGATGTTCTAACCAACGTCGATAGATTTTGCAGTTAATGGGCTGGCATCTGTGGACCCAAACCAACAAGCCTACGTGGCTTAGGTTTCCCCCGTGGCCTGGCTTTCATGGGCAAGGATCCAAATGTAGACGAGCTCTACAGCAAAAAGGAAAGGACAGAAGACAGGGCCAGTGAACGTTTCAGATCAAACAGTGGAAATCACCCATCTGAACGTCTGAGAAAACAGTTTAAAGAAATGAGCAGGGGGGCGCCTGGGTGGTTTAGTCGGTCAGGCGTCTGCCTTGGGCTCGGGTCATGATCTCGGGGTCCTGGGATGGAGTCCCACGTCGGGCTCCCTGCTCAGTGCAGAGCCTGCTTCTCCCTCTGCCCTTCCCCTCCTCATGCTTGTGCATACGCTCTCTCGCTCGCTCTCTCTCTGAAATAAATAAATAAAATCCTAAAAAAAAAAAAAAAAAGGAGTAGGACTTGAGCCACCTGTGGGGCTAAGGGAGCGCATCTTACGTACTGTGAGTTCTGGGAAGAGAGGAGGGAGGGCAGAGCTGGGAACGTGCTGGAAGAAGTAAGAGCTGCAGTCTCCTCAAATTCAGGAAAAGACGTGCATCAGTGAGTCTTAGAAGCTGAGTGAACCTCAGGTGGGATCAACCCAAAAAAATCTGCAGGAAGACACATCGTTGTCAAACGAAAGCACGCTGAAAACTGCTGATTTTGACAGCAGTGTGCGAGAATGGCATCTGGTCCACGGGGAAGGCGCTCCGCGGAAACCAGAGGCTGGAACGGCGTGGAACAGTATCATTCTTGTGCTGAAAAACTTCTCTCAACTCGGCATCTTGTTCCCAGTGAAAGTATTCGATGAGAAAGGGGGACTCGACATTCTCAGAAGAAGGAAAACTCAGAACTTAACCACCAGCTGATCTGCCCTCAAGGTAGAGGAGGATCTCTGATCGGAAGGGATATAGTCGACTCTTGAACGATGTGGGGGTGAGGGGCTTTGGACCCCGCATCCCCCCAACACAGGTGAAGGTCATACATCTTTTCTGTCTGATCAGTCTCTTTACCCCTAACTGAAGCAGTGCTACAGTACGTGTGATCACGTGTCACGAGGCGAGTCACCTGGGAGCCTCCAGAAGTGCACTGTGAAGGTGCGCGCCCGTGTGACATCCGCCAGCGCGTCTCACACGGTCCGCAGCTCTGTGGCGCTTGGGGTACGCCTCCCAGAGAGACAGAATGCCCAGGATGGGATCTGACTCGGTTAAAAACACAGCTGAAGGGAGCTCCCCGCCTGTGTCCCTTGGTGGGAGGCAAGCAGGTGGCACAGCCGGGCTCCGTGTGTGACGTTTGGCCCCAGAAATTGACCTGCTAAGAGCCTGCTGTTGACCAGAAGTCTTCTGGTGGCGTAAACAGTTGGCGAAGACCTGCTCTGTGTCGTGTGTGTCGTATCCCTGTAACGCCGCGAGCTACGCAAAAGGACACGTCCCTAAAGTCATAAGAATGAGAAGAGACATTTCCGGCGCTGTCCTGTGTGGGCACAGGCCCGCTGTGGCAGGAGGCCTGGGGCGGGAAGAAAAAGAACTTGGCAGGCAAACACGGGTAAAGGCAGCAGATTTCCCCTCGTGCCTGCCTTCTACACAACATGTGAGGGTCGCAGCAGGAATGACGGGCTGTGTGGGCTGGCTCTCCGTGGAGGGAGGACATGTTGAGACGCGTGTACACGTCGCTGGGACTGGGACGAGGAGACGGACTCAGAAGCAGGGGCCACAAGTCTGCGTGGAACCTCCCATGCCGTGTCCCATGGAAGCCACGGGAAGGTGAGGAAATGAAAACAGAAGTGCAGCTTTTTCGTTGACCCCGAGCTGGAAAGAGCCAGCTGTCCTTGAGCGGGAGGACGGGCAGAGCAGGGTGGTCTGCAGAGTGGCGCCGTCTGGGTACGGGCGAGCTGGCTCGCGGGTCTGCGGGACGTCCCCGCTGTCGTGGCGAGCTTCACGGCCGCCGGAAACGAGCAGAGGAGAGCTTGCCTGGGCTTCAGGAGGTGGGAGTGTGTCTGAGCGTGTGGTCCTCGTGGGGACAGGAGGGCCTCCTGGTTGGTGTTGGCGGCCGTGCCGACGACGACGGTCAGCATGGACTGTACGGCGTCCCCGCCGTCAGGTCTGCGTGTTGGTCTGTAGTCCTGTCAAGGTGGAGAGCTTACTTCACACAACGGAGGTCACAGTCCTGTCTGCCTCCCGGTCATTGTGAGGCTCCAGTGGGGCCGGCTGAGGGACCTCTGGCACGAGGACTCTGGTTTACTCTTCTCGCTTGGGTCCCCGTGACCTTAGGCTGAGCCGGGAGACCTCTGCCAAAGGTCGGGATCGCCCTGCCCCAGCCTTCCTACCCTGCCCCGCAGCTACTGAGAACCCCTGGGGGGGTGGGGAGGAAAGCTGGGGTGACCGTGAGAAGGAGGAAGGGGCCGTCAGGCTCAGGGAGCAGGGCCTGGGCACTGTGTGCCTTGCGAGGCCCCCCACCTTTTTTTTTTTTTTTTAAAGATTTTATTTATTTATTTGACAGAGAGAGACCACAAGTAGGCAGAGAGAGGAGGAAGCAGGCTCCCTGCTGAGCAGAGAGCCCAATGCGGCCTCGATCCCAGGACCCTGAGAACATGACCTGAGCGCAGGGCAGAGGCTTTAACCCTCTGAGCCCCCCCGGGCGCTCGCGAGGCCCCCACCTTTTGTCAGACGGTCCTGGTCACTGCAGACCTGATGCTGAGGCCTTGGCATGGGTCTGTGTTGTGCTTGGCGAGGTGTGCTAGGGACGTGTCTCGCAGGGAGACGCCGTGACCCTGGCGGGACCTTACATTTGGACCCCGCTGACTCTCTCTCACAGCTGATCGCCGAGGAGGGGGTGGACAGCCTGAACGTCAAGGAGCTGCAGGCGGCGTGTCGGGCGCGAGGCATGCGGGCCCTCGGCGTCACGGAGGACCGCCTGAAGGACCAGCTGAACCAGGTACGGGGCCGAAGGGCTCCTGCAGCCCACCAGCTAGATGGGCTGGTTGTGGAAAGACTCCCCAGATGCCGCGGGCAGCGGGGCCTGGAGGCGGGGCCACGGTGACTGGGTTCTGTTGTGTGCTCGCAGCTCTGACCGCGATCGCTCACCTGCTTCTGGCTGATGTTAACCCCCTGATGGTGCATTCTGGTCCTGTGTGGACTGATGAGGACTCAGTTAACTTCCCTTAGAGTCCTAGTCTGTCACGTAACCGAGGCCAGGGACCTCTGGCTAAATAGGACCCAGGCCAGCCCAACCTGAGCATCTCTGTCGGCTGCACCTTGCTTTCTCCAGCGGCTCAGAGGGCCCTTGGTCTGCATCCAGAGCCCAGCTCTGTGGCTGGCTTGGGTTTGCCGAGGTTAGAGGTTAGAGAGGGGATGATCCGAAGACCTAATGTGTCCGGTGCCAGCCGGCCCCGCTCCGACTCCGCCTTGTCCAGCTTGGCCCCTGCCTCAGGGCTGTCCTCCACGGGTGTCCACGCCTGCTTCTCTCCTTTCAACACAAGCACTGTTGAGTATGGGTCCCCAGTGGCACCTTCTCTGTGGGCTGAGTCCCCCTGTGTCTGCCCTGGGCAGCCTTCTCGGGCACAGTCAGCTACGTGTGAGTCTTTGGGTTTCCCTGATCCTGTGTCCTCCTTCTTGTCTCGGCTTCTGTCTTGTGTCCAGACCCTGTCCCAGTCTTCCTGGTCACTTAGAACACTATCCTTGGGTCACTAACATCCCCCCCAAACAGAGCCTGGCCCTCCTGGGGCCTTTTGAGCCCACAGCTGCCGGCCCCATGGCGTCTGGGGCGCTTGGACGCACAGAGCCCCAGGGGCCACTGGTAGTGCCATCAGCAGAGCGGCCAACTCTTGGTTTCACCTCAGCTCGTGATTCGTGATCTCAGGCTCATGAGATCGAGTCCCACGCCGGGACATTCCCACCCCGCCAAAAGTAAAATAAAATTAAGAAATTAGTAAGTGAAGCGCTTCATTAGCAGAGAGCGTGGTCACCTTGCTCCGTGTTTTCCGAGCCTGGTGGTTGGGCCATGGGTTCTCCTTCACGACCCTGGGGGCATCTCAGGCGTGGGCGGCAGTAGGTGGGCCTTGTAGAAATCGAGGACTCTTGTTTTCGGGGAGACCTTCCTTGAGTGAGCTGGTGCATCCATCTCCTCAAGCCCTCCTCCCCCATCCAACCAGAAGAGGGAAGAAAGGCCCAGGGCCGAGGTCCTGGGAGAGGCCGACGGGGCACGGCCAGCATGTGGGTGTGTGTCCCCCGCCCCTCACCTGCAGTGGCTGGAGCTACACCTGCATCAGGAGATCCCGACGTCCCTGCTCATCCTGTCCCGGGCCATGTACCTCCCGGACACCCTCTCGCCTGCCGACCAGCTCAAGTCCACGCTGCAGACCCTCCCGGAGATCGTGGTAGGTCCTGCCAGGAGACTGTCTGTGGCTCGCTCTGCCGGGGCCCTCTCGCTCCTGGGGATGCACCCCCACCGGTCTTGCCGGCCCCCCTCTGAGTAGCGTGGGCTCCTGTGACCGCTGCAGCAGGCGCATCAGACGCCGTCCCCGAGTAGGACCCCAGGTGGCGGTCTGGGGGTGCCGTGGGGGCCGCTGGCCGCAGCCCTTGGGCCGCAGGCACCCCTCACGGGTCTCCCCCTCTAAAGGCTAAGGAGGTGCAGGTGAAGGCGGCTGAGGTGGAAGGCGAGCAGGTAGACAACAAGGCGAAGCTGGAGGCTACGCTGCAGGAGGAGGCGGCCATCCAACAGGAGCACCGCGAGAAGGAGCTGCAGAGGCGCTCGGACGCCGCGGTGAGCAGTGGGCAGGCTCCCGGGCCCGCCCAGGCAGAGCGGGGCTGCACAGGGCGCTGGCACAGGCTGAAGGCCGTCTGCTCCAGCTTGTCTAGAGGGTCTCTGCGGTCCGTCTCCTGTTTTCTGCCTGGGACGCCCAGGGGACGGGATTGGCCGCCCCCCCACGGTGCCAGACCCCCCAGCGCGGCCGGTCCTGCCAGTGGGCACGGGGACGGCTTCATGCGCTTGTCAGGGAAGGACTGAAGACGCACGGAGACGCTGGTGCCGTGTTAGACGGGGCCTCCGTGGACCTGGGGAGGCTAGCATGCAGCCGCGTGAGTCGTGGAGCACGCCGGTCCCGAGTCCTGCAGGGACGTCGCGGCCGGCCTGTGGACGACGCGCCCCGGGTCTGTGCTGGCGCCGGCGGCCGGGTGCCATTCTGTGCTGAGTCAGCCGTGGCCTTGTATTTCAGAAGGAAGTGGAGCCAGACGTGGTGGCAGAGGCTGTCCTTGGGAGGCCTGCGGCCGAGCTGCAGCCCGGGGTGCCTCAGGTGACGCTGCCGTCCGAGGCCCTGAAGGACACGGCCCCTGTGCTAGAAGGCTTGAAGGTAACCGTGCACGCACGCCCAGAAGACAGGCTGTGTTGGAGCCAGCGGAAGGGTGCACAGGGGCTGGCCTGTGGTGACGGCACACCGTCCTGGGGGTGTGGAGGGTGAGCCGTGGCTTGGAGGTGTTCTCGGGAGGCCCGGGCTGCTGTGAGCAGGGCAGGCTGTGCTCCGAGCTCTGGGCCTGAGCGTCTGGGCGGTGGAGCGAGCCTGGTGCTTGGCCGCCCCAGGCTCTCAGTCCTCCTGCCCGCCGGGCACCCACACCTGAAGGCAGGCTTCCAGGCCCCTTCCCGGGCTGTGCAGTGGGAAGGAGGGGGAACGGCGGTGACCCCAACCTAGCCTAATGTGCTGGGCGCCCTAGCGGGGTGCTTCTCTCTGGGGGCCTAACTCTTCGGGCAGTAGCCCACTCCCCACATGGGGCACCCTCCGTCTGGAACTGCCAGGTGCGGGCGTCTCTGTAGATGGAGGCCGGCGCCGGGTTGGCAGCTGAGGCAGGAGAGAGACCAGGGCCGCAGATTCATGGCGGGGGCCAGGGGGGCGGCGGTCGGGACGTGGTGCCCTCCACGCTCAGAGACTAGAGGAGAGACGAGGCTGTGGAGGGACTGCTCACGTGCTCCCAGCACATCGACGCCTGGCAGGCGAGTTGCGTCCAGGGGAGGCTGGGCCTCATCAGGGTCGTTGAGGGCTGGGTGGGGGAGATCTGAAGACTGACCCCTGATGGGGAGGGTGAGGTCGCCCATGGCTTGGCGGGAGCAGCTGTCTGCAGAGCCGGAAGAAAAAGCTCCCCTTTGGGGGTCTCAGGGTGGAGCTGCCAGGAGGAGGAGAGAACGCCAGCCTTCTCTAGCCCTGTGGGGAAGGAAGGACCCCTCTGCAGCAGGCGGCAGGGAGAGCTGGACTTGGGGAGGCTCTAGACTCTCGTTGCGAGAAGACTCCGGGTAGCACATCTGAGCTGAAGCAGCTGCCTAAGACGGTCGGTGGTCCTCGGAGTCTCTGCGTTGGGGTGGAGGACAGTCAGTGAGACAGGCCTGCGAGGAGGGAGGCCGGGAGGAAGACGGTCTCAGGAAACGGGGGCCAGGCTGGGCTCAGAGGGTAACCCAGGGATGGGTCAGGGTTATTTTTAAGGGGGTGCAAGGCTAGGACACGGGACAGCCGAGCAAAGGCGGAGGAACGCAGCTTGGGGAGAAGGGGCACCTGTCAGTGAATAGGGCTGGGACAGTCATGGAAACATATTAAAGGCCTAGAGAGGAAAGGACATTTAGACCTGTCAGGAGAGTGAAGGATTGCTGAGGATTTCTTAGCAAGAATCACAAACCTTTACAAAATTGACAGCTGAGAGCCTTTGTTCCCTGGAAAGTTACCGTAAGGAGTAGGAAACACAAGTGTCTCTGTCCCTGTTTGCAGTGTGACCTCGTAGGTGTTGGCCTACAGCGGAGGAGCAGGTTTGCTCTGCGCTCTGTGGGGTGCTCTCTGGCCCCTGGAGGCCCGGAGGCGGGGAGGGGGGGCACACGACATCCTCCGCGCCTGAGCTCACAGTCCGGCGTGTGTGTGCCTGACCTGCCGGAGGGCAGCTCCCAGCCGGCCTGGGGACGGAAAGGTTTGGGGTGGCCGACAGGTCTGTGTCGGGTGGTGATGGCGGCCCCGGGCTTGCGCGCGCGTCCGATACGCACACGCACAGGCGTACGCGGGCAGACGCTGTGCACAGAAGAGCCGCTGAGTCTCGGGGGGGGCAGTGGGGACTTTAATCCAGCTGGGTTTCCGTTCGGGTGCTTGTGTGTCTCCTCACAGGAAGAGGAAATCACAAAAGAGGAGATCGACATACTCAGCAATGCCTGCTCGAAGCTGAAAGAGCAGAAGTCATCCCTGACGAAGGAGAAGGAGGAGCTGGAGCTGCTCAAGGAGGACGTGCAGGACTACAGTGAGGTGGGCCGCGTCCTGGGGTGCCCTCGGCCTCCTCCTGGGCCCCGCGGCCGTCTCTGAGCCGTCGTGGGCGCGTGGGGGCCGGGCCAGCAGGCCGCTTGATGAATCAGGTCCTCGTTACAGTCATGTTTCCTCACATGCTAGCTTGTGTGCATGCATGTTCATGCACACGTGTGTTCGTGCATGTGAGTGTGCGCGTGTTCGTGTGTGTGTGCGTGTGCGTGCGTGTATTTATATATATACACATGCATAGAACCTGTCGTTGTGTTTTATAAGTGTCCCTGTTTGAGGACACCCGGCTGGCCCCGTCGGGGTGTGAGACCATCTCGGGGTCGTGACCTCGGGCCCCGTGTGGGGGTGGAGCCTGCTTTATGAAGAAGTAGGTTTTCCATTGGGAAACGGTGACTGGTTTTGAGATTGGTTAAAATAAGTAGCCGTTCCCATGGCTGGCCTCTTGCCTTGGTGGGTTCCCCGTCACAAATGAGGTGTTCCCCAGAACTACCGAGCCCGCGCCCTGTCTGCAGCCCACCTCCATCGGTCCCTGTAATGCCTGCGCTGGGGACGCTCATGACTTGGGGTGTAGGAAAGCGCCTTCTCTTCCCTGGTTCTTTCATCCATTTATTTGTTCTTTTAACAAACACGGAGAGAGTTGAGCTTCGCGTAAATGCCGTTCCCCTTGCTGCACAGACCCTGTTTGAATTTGCAGTAATCAGAGCAATTTGTGCGCTGGAGGCGGTGTGACTGCAGCTCCGTTCACGCCTGGAGTCCCTCACCTTTGGGCTACTTTAGCTACTTTTACGAAGTAAACAGAGTCGTACGGGTCCTTTCTATGGTTTCAAGACAGTCTTTACAACTGAATAA
Organism: Spilogale gracilis; assembly: GCA_004023965.1. Lineage (NCBI taxonomy): Eukaryota > Metazoa > Chordata > Mammalia > Carnivora > Mephitidae > Spilogale > Spilogale gracilis. Next base: position 24,494 of record PITA01003245.1, read on the forward strand.
TTCCGTTAGGACTTACAAGAGATCAAGAAGGAGCTTTCCAAGACTGGCGAGGAGATCTTCGTGGAGGAATCGAAAGCCAGCAAGAGGCTGACAAAGAGGGTGCAGCAGATGATCGGGCAGATAGACAGCCTGCTCTCGCAGCTGGAGACGGGCCAGGAGGCTGGCAAGCTGGGCCCCACCGCCGAGCAGCCAGCCACAGGGTGAGTGTGGCGCACATGCCGGGCACCGGGAGCTTGACGTGCATTTCCCAGCCACGGGGCCCAGCCCCTGACCTTTCACCCACTGGTTCCCGCCAGAAGTCCGACCCCACTCATCTCCCCTTGTCACTAACCGTCTCCCTGCAGTAGCTCTCGGGGTCCTCTCTTCTGCTTGCACATGCACACGCTTTGGCCACTGTCAGGACCGCTGTTCTCCCCTGACCCGTATCTCCGTGGCCTAGGCCACACCTGTCTCCAGACTGCCATCAAGCTGGTCCTTCCAATGTCCGTAGGATTGCAGCTCCCCTGGGAACCCCTGGGCCATGCCCCGCCACCTCTCTCTTCCTGAAGCCCCTACACACAGGCGCTCCGTGATAGCCCCGCCCCAGAGGTTATTGTGTGAGTGTCAGGCTAGTGACCGGCGCTCCCGTGGGCTGGGCGCTGTGCTCTGAGCACCCGTGTCCCCAAGAGGGCAGGTGGGCTGGCTGCAGACTTCTGCTGTCCTCAGTCCGAGGGCCTCCGCCCCCAGGCGAGGGCCGTGTCCTTCCTGAGTTGAGCTGCTGTGCTGTGTCAGCCCGCCTGCCCTCCTCGAGAAGGCAGCACACCCATACTCGGCCCCTGCCCCCCGCCCCCCAGGCCAGGGCACACACGGGCCTGAGTGCCACTGCCCAGGAACCGTGGGTCTCGTCCTCCTTAACAGTGGAGAGGCTTCCTGGGGGTCAGCACACGGAGAGACCTGGGACCGAGGGAAGAATTCTGCGTTAGTGTCTGAATTGGGGGGCATTCCCAAAGGCAGGGGCCAGGGAGCTCTGGAGGGAGAGGTGGCCTGGTGAGGCTGTGCCACAGGCGGGCTGTGTCCCCCCAATCCCCAGGGAGACTGTCATCAGCACAACCGAGCTCATCAGTGCCATGAAGCAAATCAAGCACATTCCAGAAAGCAAGCTCATCAGCTTGGCCTCTGCACTGGACGAAAACAAGGACGGCAAGATCAACATCGATGACCTCGTCAAGGTGAGCTGGGGGCCCGGCGGGGGACATTTTCCACGTATGGTCCCGTCTCTGTCCTCACACTAAACCCTGGCTTAGGATGTCCACCTAGAGCAGCCGTCTGCATCTTGACGGGCACTCAGCCTCTTGCGGCCTCCGGTGGGGCTGTGGCGCCGTCAGGGGTGCGCCTGGGGCCGACCTCAGCAGGGGCCTCCTGAACCCTGGGGGGGCGCTGAGGGGCAGCACTGGGGCCCCTGGGGCCCGGAGTTGGGCAGCTCAGGAGACTGGGAATGGGGTTCCACCTCCACGAGGCCTCTGAGGAGGGCGCCCGTCGGGGGTGTTTGAAGGGCTTCCGGCCTCTGCGGCCGCTGCTGGTGCTCCCCGGGCAGCGGAAAGGCAGCGCACTCCCGGCTGTACTGCTGACGCCCGTGCTTGGCCAGCAGCGGAGGCTGGGGGGCCCACTGCCCCTTCCCCGGGGCCCCTTCCGTGGTGTGGATGGCGCCTCACGTGCCCTCGCCCTGGGCGACAGGACCCTCTGTCCCGGCGGAGCCTCTGTCGGGCCGGCGCCACTCCCACATCCCCCTCCCCCCATCCTCACGTAGCCCGCGCCTCCTGCTCTCTGAGCCTGTTTCTCACAGCTGCTTTTTACAGATTTTATTACTCATTTGACAGGGTGTGAGCACACACACACAAACGGAGGGGCAGAGGGAGGAGCAGGCTCCCCGCTGAGCAGGGAGCCCGGCATGGGGCTCGATCCCAGGACCCCAAGATCATGACCTGAATCCAAGGCAGATGCTTAATCCGCTGTGCCACCCAGGCGCCCCTGCCTCACAGCTTTCACCTGGCCTGGGGCTTTGGTGCCTGTGGGCCTCCTGGGGCTGGGTGGGGCTCTGGCACTGGAGAACCAGGGCGGCTGAAGACCTTGGGGGCCGCCCTGCTAGGACGGAGGAGCAGGCTCCATCTGCCCTCCGTGGGGCCACGGCCACCCCTGAGCCTCTCGTCCCTCTCTCGCGTGCGTAGGTGATCGAGCTGGTGGACAAAGAAGACATCCACATCTCCACCAGCCAGGTGGCTGAGATCGTGACCATGTTGGAGAAGGAGGAGAAGGTGGAGGAGAAGGAGAAGGCCAAGGAGAAGGCTGAGAAGGAGGCCGCCGAAGTGAAGAACTAGGGTCCGCCCCGCACACGGGCACCTCGGGGCGCCTCCTGCATTGGCCTCCGCGCCGGACGCCGGGCCCTGTTCTGCTAGTGAAGGCTTTGAGGCGATTCTTAGTGACAGATCTAATATTTTGTCTGGAATAAATCAGAAATTTCCATAATCAAGTAATTTTTAATTTTCATCATTCCACGAAGATTCATTCAGTTTGGAATCCCGACCCCTTCCAGGGAGCGGCACGGTGCTGCTGTGGCCCTGGCCGATGGCCGGGGAGTCATGGCTGCACGCAGGCCTCCTGGCTCCGGAGGCGGTCCCGGTGCCTCCCTCCCTGCTGGTGCCTGTCCCAGGAAGAGAAAGGACTGGCCGTGTGGACGCCCCACGCCCGTGGAGCCTGAGGCCTGCAGATGGAGAGCAGAGAAGCACGGCCCACCTGGGCTGGAGAGGACTGCCCGTTGGTCCTCGGACTTGGGAGTCCCGACGTCAGCCTAAATACCACTGATTGACACGCATTTCCAGAGTCGTCTCTGGCACGACCGGGATCCCGGCCTCTGGAGAAGCACCACTCTCCGACAGGAACGCGGTGCCTGGTGCCTGTCTCCTGCCCATGCGTCAGCTCTTGCTTGGTTAACTCCGATGTTGCCCTGACCCTTTAACCGGTTAACTGCTACCAAGTTTTCACCCCGGCATGTCTGACCTGTAACAGCTGACGTGAGTTCGCCGGGAGCTGTACTAACGAAGCCCTTGCAAACGAAGCCCTCCCATTCGACTGCTTTGTGGCATTTGGACGGTGTCTCCCTTTGGGTTGTCAGCGCCTGTCGTCCCCGTAGCTGGCTGGAGCGGATCGCCTGGGTGTCCGGGGACAGTGGGGCCGCTCTGAGCCAGCAGGCCAGTGCCTGCGCCCCTGCCCCGTGCTGGGGGCATCCCAGGCGGCTTTTAGGACCGGCCCAGCCCTTGGGCTTCTGCGCATCCCGGGGCTGGAGTGGGCGGGCTCCGTGGGCCGGGCGTCTGCCCGCAGCTCGGGTAGGGGTGTTCGGCGGGGGGATTGTGGTCTCCGCTCCGTCGGACTCGTCCTTCAGAGGCCAGGTCTGTTATGGGCAGGAACATTCTCTCGGGGGAGCGCAGGCGTTGGCTTGGAAGACCTAGGGACAGAGTGGCCAGGTGAGCTGGGAGAGGAGGGCGAGGGCCCAGAAAGATGGCTTCTAAATTACTTGAAACTTTTTACTCGGCCGTTAAAGAGGAAACTTGATGAAATAGGAATAAGATGATGTATTCTTAAATGTAAACCTTTGTAAAGTAACAGTTGGGTTCTAAAGGTTTTTATTTCAATTATTTGAGAAAGAAGTATATATATTCTAGATGCTTAATTAAAATATTTATGAATTATACTTCCTTTAGCGGCATGATGTTGAGCTGTAGGAAGTGTGTGTGTGTGAGCTTTGGGCCACCCGCGGGCCCCACGGACGGCAGCTGTCCCAGTGAGCTGTGCCCGGGGAGGCACTCGCCCCTAGGTGCAGGGGGGCCCTTCGTGGTTAGCCACGGTGCTGCGGCAGGTCCTCCTCGGTGGCACGGGGCGCTGCTGCCCTGAGAGTGGGGTCCGGGGTGGGTGCAGAGGCCCCCGCGGCCTTCGCTTCCGCCCCCAGAGGGGCTGTGGTGTGCACAGCGGCGCTAGAAGGGAACGGGTTCCTGGCACGGACTTCATCCTCCACTCCACGTTCTTTTAGTTGGGATTCGGGAAAATAGCGTATGGCTTCTGGAGCTTTTTGGAATATCAAAATCCAGACTTTTTAAAAATGAAGGGCGCCTTGTAATTTTTGAAGCGTCACCTCCAGGAGGCTCTCACGTGGGGACCTGGGCCGACTCGGCCTGAGAACCGCACGCCCCGGCCCCGGCTGTGTGTGAATGTCTTCTTTTAGAAATAGTGTTTTTATTAAAATGCCAAGTCAACGCTCCCGTGGTAGCCCCAGTAAGACTTCGGGGGCGCGCGACACGCCAGAACTCAAGGTGGGAGCCGTCTGAGTTGTTGGAGTGTCGGCCTCTGCGACCGCTTCAGGATGCACCTCGACTTTCACGGCGGAAGGGGGTGGCCTGTGGGTGTGGCTGTGCCGCCCGGAGACCTGGCTCCACATGGCCTTGGCTGCCCGCTGGCTTCACGCCCCGAGGGACCGTGCCCCCAGACCCCGTGCGGCGGCTCGACGCTCAGTGTGATGTCGGGAGAAGGGTTAATAAAGCACTGTCGTGATGACCTGTCCACCGTGCGCTGGTGGCTTTGTCCAGCTGGTGAAGGCGGCCGCTGCCGGAGGGGGGGTCCCGGCTGAAGGGTCGCCCAGGAGGGCCCAGTTCTGTTGGGAAGGACTCTGAGGACTCCTGGCAGTGGGGACGGTGCTGCCCACGGGCGGGCACTCCGCCGAGGGGCTCCCGGATGACGCAGGGGCCCGCCCTCCTCTGCAGCCTGCTCCCCAGAGCCTGGACAGGGCTGCCTGTGCTCTACCCCCGAACCCCAGTCCTCCACTTCCCTCCGGCAGGCAGACTGCCCCGCTGTGAGCCGCAGACCTCCACCCTGTCTCAGGTGGCCTCAGGCTGGCATCAGCCTGCATGGGGCACTGTGGGGGGCCCCTCCCCCTTTGCTGAGTCCTGACGCCCTGCCCGAGGGCCCTCACTAGCATCCCATCCCTCCCTAGCATCCCATCCCTCCCCGACGCCAGCCTGGGCTGTGTTTCCTCTGCCCCGTAGGTCTTGAGAGCTCAGATGTGGCTCCAGGACCATGTGGGAGACGCTATTTCTGTGGGTGCAGGTGTGAGTAGGGGCTGCTGGGTCTCCGCTCTTGCCGCCCCCCTGGCCTGGGTCCTGGACAAAGGCTCCCGTCCAGCTTCTTTGTGGCGCCCCTGCGTGTCTGCGCGCCCTCAGGGGACTCCGTGGCCGGGGGCAAGGACCTGCTCGGGAGCCTGTTTCTTAGCTCCACAGTTCAGCAGGCCGTGTAAAGGCCCCAGGACTCTGAGGATGCCCATGAGGGGGTTGCTCTAGGAGGCGGCTCTGCAGTCCCGGGGAGGGGTGCTCCTGACCAGAACCAGGACAGGATGAGTATGAAACGCGGAGAGTGTGTTGTAAGCAAAGATCTGGCACCCACAGTGGTCCTCGGGCAGGTCTGCCTGGCTGGTGCCGACTCTTACACCGGGGAAGGGGGTAGGCACGCCTCTGTTTTCTCAGGAGAAGGTTCCATCCCTGGGCCTGAAGAAACGCTGGAATCTAGCCATGTGGCTGCCCAGCCCCTGGGCACCATTCCCTGGGGCAACGGGCTTGGGCTGCTGGCCATGTGCCCCTTGCTCTGCCCTCCCGTGCACTGCGTTCCTGCCCCAGATGCCCACCCATGAAGTCTGACGACCCTTCCAGCAGGACACAGCTGTGTCCCCAAGAAGCTCAGAGAAGAGGGGAGAAGGCTAGGGCCTCTACTGGACTAAGGACAGCCAGATGCTTGGTCCTCTGTGGGAGGGCAGCTGGAGCCGTCCCCCCCAGCCAGGCTGCAAGTGTAACCCGCGGGAGAGGACGACGCTGGCTGCGCGGCAGGACAGGCGAGCCTACAGGTCAGGAATAAGACTGTGGGGTCCAGGGAGGGAGCCAACCGGGCGGCGAGGCGGGAAGGTGAAGGGCAGGGCCTGGAGGTCCGAGAACTGGGGAGCTCACGACCCTCCGGGGGGCTCGGAGTGGCGTGTGGACACGTCTCCCTGAGCCGCGGCGTAGGCCTGCCCCGGGGCTGGGGCAAACCCCACCCGGACACTCGGGAGCCCGGCCCGGGAGGGGCGGGGCCGCAGGTGCCGCCGCACAGGTGCAGCGGGGCAGGGGTGGGGCCCTGGAGTAGGTGGAACCGGCAGGTGAGGGCGGGGCCTCGGGGCAAGGGGCAGGCGAGGGGCGGGGCGGCTCCCCGGCCGCGCCCGGGGCAGGGCTGCCCTTGGCTGCCGGTCCAGTGCCCCAGCCTGCCGGCCTGGCCCGTTAGTCCGTCTCCTCTGGAGGCCTGACCCCCGTTCCGGAGCGCGCCCCCCGGAGCCCCACGGGGCCGAGCAGGGCAGGGCCCGGGGACTCGGCGGGGATGCGGGCAGGCCGGCACCAGAGGGCGCTCCTGGCCCGTGCGCCGCCCGCCTCCCGGGTTCCTGGCCCCCTCCCTGCCCCCGCCGCCTTTCCCCTCCCCCCAAGGGGGCAGCAGGGGGCGGGGCCCGGCCTGCCTTCCTCCTTCCTCAGCCACACCCCAGGATGCCGGTCCCCTGGACGCCCTGCCCTCGGGGACCTCAGAGGCAATGGAGACCAGCTGTGGCCCTGAGGTTGTGCCCTGCCCGCGTTGGACACCCTCCCGCTCCACCCCCACCCCCGCAGCTGGACCCACTGGACCACCCTCACCTGCCCCTTGGCTTTGCCCAGGATTGTCCTGTCCAAGTCAGGACCTGGGCTTGTGACCCTCGGCAGCCAGTGCCAGCAGCAGCTGGGGACCCTCAGGGTGGGGAGCACGGAGGACAGGACCTGTCCCAGGCGGCCGGTAAGGACACTGAACTGCCTGGGGTCCCAGGAGGGCCGGAAACAAGAAGGTAAAGAGCAGGGATGGGAACCAGTTTTTTCTGTTTTATTTTTTGGAAAGCACATCTGCCAGTCTGGGCCGACACCTTGGCCCCCTTAAGGCGCGGGATGGGGGGCCCCTGAGAACAAAGACCACCCTGAACCACTGCTGGCTGGCCAGCTGATGAGCGAAAAAACAGCTCCCCCAAATTCAAGCCATTAACAGTACAAAAAGTAACAAAACGGAATTCACGGCTCTCTCTCCCAAGCTTTGAAAGGTGGCCATCCGGACTATAGTCTAGAAGCACTGCGTAAGAAGTGTTAAGTCTACAGCCACACGTCCTGTAAAACTCAATAAATTATATAGATAGATACATATAAGCCTGTGACATCTCATAACGTGTGCCTGCGAGCAGGGCTGGCCCCCCCGGAAGCTGCCTCCCCACCCAGAACACGTGGGGGTCAGAACTTGGAGGAAAATACCAGCTTGCTTTGAAGTCCCAAGAAACAAATCTCCTTAAGGAAAACCCTATAGAAATCTAATTCTCCCGCAAAAGAAGGCCCAAGGAAATAAAATACCCTCACTAGAATAACCTCGAACTATGAACGACCCTTGAGGGTGCCGGGGAAGTGGCTGGGCTTCGGGGTGCAGGCCACGCCCGGCGTGACCCCGCAACCCTCTCAATGACACAGGACCCTTCTCCGCTGTTAATAAGTTAAAACGGAAACCTCTCTGCCGCGCGGCTGTCTCAACACTATGAGCGTTGGGGGGCGGGGGCTCCGGGGGTCGATAAATAACTTTACAAATACACAGGTCCAGGCACAATCTTCAAAACAAAACTGCCAGAAAGGCCCGTCCGTGGTGTGCTGGCGTCTACGCTCATCTCCAAGCAAATCCCTCGGGGCGGCTCCCGGGCCCGCCCACGCCAGCCCTTCCTCCCTGTAGATGTGGATATATATGCGTGTGCACAGCCTACACACCACTTCTATTTATATAAATGTACACTCATCTCTGGGAAGAACCTCTCGGAGAGGAGTTAGAGGCTCCTGCCTTCAGGTACCCGTAATTCAGCCTCCAAGGAGCAGGGTGGGGCGTGGGGAGGGCTGGTGGGGGGCTGCGTGCTCTCACTCACCCCCAGGCACAAGGGGTGTGGGTGGGGCCCTCGGTCCACATCGCATGCCACAGCCCGGCCAGCCCCCGGGGCCTCCCTGGGAGGCAGCAGATGGCGGGGGAGGGAAGCCTGGGGAAGGGGCCCCGGGAGGAACCCCTTTACATTCTACGTTCGTCCCCCTGGTGCTGCCAGCTCCGGCGGCCAGGTCGCCATGCAGCAGGGTACGCACCCAGGGCTCCCTGCACGGGGGCCTCGACACTCACGCACACCCACACACACACGAGGTTGTCTCTCTCTCCGCGTCCGGCTGTCCCAGGGCTCAGGCCCGGGCCAGGGGGCCCAGTGGTCGACAGCACACCATCAGCAGCCCGGGCTGGGGGGAGCTGGCATCCGCTCTCACATTGGTGGGGGCTCGGCCTGCAGGCCGCCGGCCCCTCACGTCCGCGGGCCCCCGCTGCCGGGTGCGGCTGGAGGCGGCAGGTCATGGGCAAACACAGAGTCGTCCCCCGAGGAGCTGGAGCTGGGGGTGTCCTGGCCACCCGGCGAGTACTGCTCGAAAGGCACGGACAGGTCCAGGTACTCCTGCGGGTGGGCAGAGGTCAGGGACGTGTCCCCCGCCCCACGCACTGTGCTGGGCGGGGGGACAGCACTCACATCCGTGGACGTCACAGTGAGGATGCGGTCCAGGTCCTCCACCAGCTGCTTGAAGGTGGGTCTCTGGGAGGGCACCGCATGCCAGCACTCCCGCATGATCATGTACCTGTGGGCGGCACGCGCGGGTCAGGCCCCGGGCACCCCGCCGGGGCAGCGGGCAGTGCGGGGGGACTCACAGGTCATGCGTGCAGTTGGCTGGTCTGTCCATGCGGTGACCCTCCTTCAGCAGCTTGAAGAGCTCCTCCACGGGGATGCCCGGGTACGGCGAGCCGCCAAGGGTGAAGATCTCCCAGAGCAGGACCCCAAAGGACCAGCTGGAGGGCAGCACAGGACGGTCAGCCTCCCGGCCTCCCTGAGCAGACCCCACTGGAGCGCAGGGGCGACGGCCCGGGGCCCTGGAGGGTCCTGACGCTGTCCTGCATCCCCCGCAGCTCCCGGCTGCCCCCAGCCCCCCCTGCCCGGAGAGCACCCCCGCAGCTCCCGGCTCCCCCCCCCGCCCCCCGCCTGGAGAGCACCCCCACAGCTCCCGGCCGCCCCCACCCGGAGAGCACGCACACGTCACTCTGGTGGGTGTAGACGCGGTCAAACAAGGCCTCGGGCGCCATCCACTTCACGGGCAGCCGGCCCTGGCGGGGGGGGCGGGGGGGGGGAAGGCACGCTGGGTCAGGTGGCCTCCTGGGGGGGACCGTCCCTCCTTCCCGCTCCCTCGCCCAACCCAGCAGCCCCTCCCCCGGCTCACGTTGGTGGTCTTCTTGTAGTAGTCGAGGTTGTGCACGTCCCGGGCCAGGCCGAAGTCCGCGATCTTCATCACGTTGTCCTCGGTCACCAGCACGTTGCGGGCGGCCAGGTCCCTGTGGATGCACTGGGGGCGGGGGGCTGAGGCTCCCACGCGGCCCGGCAGGCGGAGGACCCGCGCCCGCCCGTGCGCCCGCCCCGCTCACCTTCTGTGAGGCCAGGTACTCCATGCCCCGCGCCACCTGGTAGGCACAGGACACCAGGTCCTTGCAGGTGAGCTGCTCGTCCGGCAGCTTGCAGGTGTCGAAGGAGTAGTCCATGCCTGGTGGCCGCCGCGCACGCAGGTACTCCCGCAGGTTGCCCTTGGCCGCGTACTCCACCAGCACGTACAGGGGCCCTGGGAGCACAGGGGCCTCAGGGGAGGGCCCCCCGGCCCGCGGGAGCCCCCCACCCGCCCGGCCGCAGCACCTACCGCCCTGGGTGCACGCACCCAGCAGGTTGATGATGTTCTTGTGACGGCCGATCATCTTCATCATCTCCATCTCGGACACGAGGTCTGACAGGTCCTTGTCTGTGGCATCATCTGCACGGGAGGAAGGCCGCATCAGGGCTACTGGCCCGCTGCCCCCAGCTCCTCTGGCCACAGCCCTCCCGCTCTCACCCTTGAGCATCTTCACGGCCACGGTGACAGGCCTGGCGGCCCGGTCCTTGTCGATGCCGATGGCCTCGGCCATGACCACCTGGCCGAAGCAGCCCTCCCCCAGCGGCTTGCCAAGCGTCAGCCTGGAGACAGAGACAGAGAGGCAGTCAGTACTCAGCCTGCTCCAGGCCCCGTCCCAGGCCGTCTCGGAGGCCCAGCGTCACTGCCTCCGTGATGCCCTCCACACTTGCCCCCACAACCTTGCTCGAGAGGATGGAGGACGGTGACCCTCCAGCGTCTCACCGTGCGGGGCCCTCCAGATAGTGCCCCTTGTACTCCCGCCTCAGGAGCATCCGGCCCCCCAGGCCGGCCTCCTCTGGCCCCAGCCCACGCTCAGCCCTAGCCACCTGTACACAGAGCAGATTCCCACCCGCCTCTGATCGAACCCAATCAGGATTCTGAGCGCCCCCCCCCACGGGCCACACCCCACGTGTCCGCAGCCCCAGCACACACGGTCCCTTCGCCACCACTGACCGGGCCCTGGACAGCTCCCACTTGGGGTCAGCAGGCAACTCCAGCTCAGAGACATTGGCCAGCGCGGGGCCCTCCCCCGAAGACAGCCTGGCGATGCGCACCAGCGGCGTGTTGGAGTTCATGGATGAGTTGGACTCCAAGGACACCTGCTTGGGTCGGCAGGGACAGGTTGGTGCCGCGGGGCCAAACCATGGTAGGGGCCCGGGGGGCTGGGGATGGCGGGGCTGGCCAGGGCCCGGGGGGCTGTCTGACCTCCACATGGTGCTGTGTGAAGACAGACTGACCCGAGGGACCACAGACACAAGGCCAGGGTTGGCTCAGCCGCCACGCAGACCCGCGTCCCTGGGCAGGCCCCGGACGCCACAGGGTGTCCCCTGAGCTCAGGAGCCCGGACACGGGGCCGGGAGGGGTCCGGGAGGCCAGGCAGCTCGGAACCTGGTATCTACTTTCTGTTACCTGTCGCTTGAGTGGGAAGCGGGAGACCTTGTGCACGGCGGGGGAGCCCAGGCCCTTCTTCGGGGGCGTGCGCAGGCGGCAGAGCGTCACGGCCGCCACCACCAGGATGAAGAGGAGGAAGCCCACCCCGTAGCTGAGGACGCCCGCGTACACACTGCCAGCCTCGCCGGCCTCCACCAGCGACTCCTCGGCTGCAAAGACACAGGCGTTGCAGGCCTGGCCCAGCCACGTGGGAGCCCCCACAGGCCGCATTGGGCCCGAGTCAGAGGCACAGAGGCCATGGGGGGAGGGGCTCCGAGCCCTGCAGGGCGCGCCGAGGGCCAAGCGGTCAGAAACGCGGGGTCAACAGGGCGATGCCCAGCAGCGGAGGAGCCCAGCAGCCAGCAGCACTTATGCCCACCACCCAGGGAGACGCCACAGCTGCCAGCGGGGTGCTGGGGACCTGGCTGGTAGCCGGGCGTCGACTCCGCTCCCATGCCAGCCGTCGGGCCTGGCGCGAGCGCTCCGTGGAGCGAGCTGGCCGTGGGCCCCAGGGTCCCCTGCCTGTCCCTGGCAGCCATGGAGTGTCCCAAGCAGCGACCCCGAGAGGACAGGGGCAGAGCAGCAGCAGGAGCCGGTACCTGGCAGCACCGCCAGCCACGCAGAGTGATGGGAGAACCCGATAGAATTGCCCGCCAGACACGTGTACTCCCCCGCGTCCTCAAAGGTGACATTGCGCAAGGACAGAACCTCTAGCTCCTTGTCGGTGGTGTTAGCGCCCGCCGTCTACAAAGAGAGAACAGAGCGCGATAGGCGAGCGCCAGCACCTCCCACGGGCACCACAGCCAGAGTCCACGCGGTGACGATCCAGCCAGGCTGCAAGGAAAACGCCGCTGCCACCACCACCACCACCAGCACCATGACCACGGCCACGGCGCCCAGGGTCCTCCGCCTCGTGCGTCCACACAGAGCCCGAAGCCAGGCCCTCCACCGGCGAGTCCTCTGTCCCAGGTGAGCGCCAGGCGTGCGGCCAGCCGTGTGCTGCACAAAGGCACATGCAAGGTTAGCGTGTCGGGGGGGGGGCGCAGGCGGGTAGCTGAGCAGACGGACCGGCGGACAGAGCGACAGGAAGGGAGCAGGCGGTGCAGCTAGGGGCGCGAGAGTGGGCGGAAAGCGCGAGCAAGAGACACAGGCACACGCATACACACACGTGCACACGCGCACGCACACGGGGCAGGGGCGAGGCAGAAGCTCACAGAGGGGCGCAGCCTCTGGCGGGGCCGACAGCCTCCTGGGGGTGTCGTGGGAGCGCAGGCGGGGTCAGCACACGCCACAGGGGCTGGAAGCACGCGGTCCCAGGGAGGCCAGAGGCACCCGCCCGGCAGGCGTGGCTGAGTCGGGAGCGGAGCGCGAGCACGGGGCAGGGGGCGAGCAGGTCGGGGGCGTGCAGGTGGGCGCGTGGCCAGGACGTCGGAGCTGGAGCTCGGCGTGCCAGACAGCGTGGGACAGACTTGTTACCTGCTCGGGGCCCGTGAACACGTAGCCAAAAGGCCTTCTCAGCCACGCCTATGAAATTGGAGGCTCGACAGAGGTACTCGCCCCCGTCGCGCTCGGACACATTGGCCAGGCGGAGGCGTGCGTCGGCCTCCACACTCTCACTGATCCAGGACTGCGGGGACAAGAGACCCGGCTTAGGCGCGCCCTCGGCAGCCCGGCCGGGCACAGAGTGGCCATGGGGGCGCAGGCCCGGAGCAGACCTCACCACGGGGGTGGCACGCAAGGCGCAGAGGGGGCGGGCCAGGCTCTGCCAGGCAGGAAGGCTGCCCGGAGGTGGCCACGGAGGCACTTCCCAGTGGTGGGCCGTGGTTTCCCGGGCTGCGCCTTCCACAAGCCCTCCCACTTCAGCCCAGGGTGCGGCCTTTTGCCTGCCTACCCCTGGGGTCCCGGCGGAGCCCGGCTCGCGGTAAGCGTGTTCCCGAGTGTGCGGAGGCCTCTGCGTTCGGGTCTGTGCTCCCGCTCTCAGCCCAAGTGCCTGCTCCCCAGTCCCACGAGCAACAGACGTTTGTCTCTGGGCTGAGAGTGTGGCACCCATCCCGACTCGGGGCCATGGGAACAAAGCGGGGGCCGAGGGAGGCAGGCAGGGTGGCAAGCGTGCTGTGTGCACGCGGACGGTGCTGCATCAGGGCGGCCTGAGGCGTGGCAGCCTGCACCCCAGGCCCAGAGCGCCCAGCGGCCACCTGCCTGCCCCTGGGCCTGAAGCTCGCACTCGAGGGTGCTGTGTGCAGGTCCCCTCCAGGGCCGAGGCCATCCTTAGATCAGACCGGGGAAACCGATGACTCACCGCAGAGCCGTGTGCTCCCTGCCTTGCATGCTGGGACTGGGCCCAGACCCCCAGGCTGACCCCCCAGGGCGCCAGTGCTGAGCTGAGCCCCCGACCACTTCTCCCTGTGACACTCCGATGGCGCGTCCCTCCTGCCAACCCTTTGACCCAGTGGGCCTCCCTGTTGGGATGCCTCCAGGTCCCCGGCCGCAGGGGCGCAGGAGCGGGGCGACAGGCCCAGAGACTCCACGCCGGAGCCCACAGCCTCGCCGGTGCCCGGCCAGGGCTGGCACCCACCTTGAGGACGGTGACGTAGGGGGTGCCGTCGGGCCCCACTTTGCTGCCGTTCACCTCCACGTGCTTGAGCCACTGGATGTGGGGCTGCGCGTCACTGTAGACCTTGCAGTGGAACTCCACGTCACTGCCCAGCACGGCCGTCTGGTTGGCGGGCAGCCCTGCCTGCAGGATGGGCCGGTGCGGCGAGCGCTCTGCGTGGCGGGAGACGCGGCTTAGGGGCGGCCAGGCCTGGGCCACCGGAACCCCCAGCCGCTCGCAGCCACCCTTGGGCCTCACCCAGGACGTCCAGGGTGTAGGTCTGCCGGATGCTGCCGAACTTGTTCTCCACGACGCACGTGTAGTTCCCGCGGTCCGAGGGCACTACGCTCTCCATGACCAGGCTCCACTGCTGGTGTCGCAGCTGTGGGCGGGCGCGCAGGTGAGGGCACGGCGGCCGCGGCCCCGCCCGCCAGCGCCACCCGCCACCACACCCACCTTGATGCCCCCGATGCGGTGCTCGCCTCGGAACTCCTTGCCGTTCTTCAGCCAGGAGATGGAGGGCGTGGGGTTGCCGGCGGCCGGGCAGCGGAAGCGCACGGTGTTGGCGGCCGGCACTGCCAGCAGCTTCTTGTCCATCCGCTCGGGCCGCGTCCAGTAAGGGGCCCCTGCTGGCAGAGGGACACGTGCTGGCCACAACCAGGCTGGGGGCGGGGGCCTGCCTGGCCCCCCGCTTTGGAGGCCTCCAGCCTCAGTGTCCCCTCATGGCACGGAACGTTGGCCTTCTGAGGACCCCTTCCTCGGCTGGACCAGGGCCAACAGCCCTGTCACCTCCCGGCATTCTCAGAGCTGAGGCATGCGCCCCCTCCCTGCCTCGGCGGCCACCCCCAAGCACCCGCTCCAGCCAAGGGGGCCCAGGTCTGGAGCGATACGCCCTGACCCGAGAGCCTTCAAGACACAAGGGTACCTCCCGGGGCGGGGGCGGGGGCACCCACCCACCCAGGTCTCCACCAGGAGACCCATCTGGGGCCGGCCCACTGAGGCGAAGGCCCAGCTGGCCACGCAACCAGGTCAGCGCAGGTCACGGAGCCCAGCTGGGGGGACGAGCAAGGCCAGCACCTGGAAGCCGGGTGGCAGCAGAGCCCAGGTCGTGGCCAGGTGCTGCTAGAGCCCTTGGGAGCCGCAGCCACGCACTAGAGCACCCCAGGGCCTGATGGGCGGGGGGAGGGGACACGGTGACACAGCATCCGGGAGGCCCTGTCCCCTCCTGGTTTTCAGACTTGTCCCCAACCCCACCCTAACTGCCTTCCACCCTTCCTTGTTGCTGCAGTGGGGGCTGCCTTCCTGCCACGGGAGGTTGGACGGGCCTCCCCCAGGACAGGGAGAGACGCCCCTCTCACCCCCCCCCCACCCAGCCCAGGCCCGGAGCCCTCCAGGGACAGAGACCCCGGGGTGACCGGCAGGCTGAGGCCATGGTGGCGGAATGGTACTGCGCAGTGCCGGTGGAGGGCAGCCTGCCAGTGACCCTCGGAGCCCCTGAGCCCACCGGCTAGCGGGGGAGGGTGCCAGCACGACCTGGCATGGCCATGGTGGCTGCGGGTCCCAGAGCAGCTGGGCCTGGAGTTTGGCTCTGATCTCCAGTCAAAGGAAAACGGGAAAAAGAGAGGAAACCTAGCAGCTCCTCAGGAAGGGCCCTTTCCCGCCTTTTGCGCGCACACCCAAAGGGGAGCTGAACTGCGGTGCGCCCCTGCCCCCTGGGCACCCGCCGGCCCTCTGCGGGACCACTCCCCTCCCACAGCCCCACCCAGCTCCGCCTCCCTGGCTGGTCCCCCCTCACCTCTTTGCCCATTGGACCGCACAGGGCCCCTCCTCCCCTGTACCCCATCTCTCAGCTTCTCAAACTTGGCTCCTCCAAAACCAGACCGCCCCCGCCCCCTAACCAGGCCCTCAGTGACGGGCAGGCTGAGACACCTGTGCGCTGTCCCCCAGCTGCCCCCCACACCTGCGGCCTGCCCAGGCAATGCAGCAGCCTTCCCTCTACAGCGAACACACGCCCGAGCCAGGTCCCTGGGGCCCGCGGCCCCCCTCACTCCCACCTCCCATGGTCCGAAGCCCCCAGTCCGACGGCCCCATGGCAACCCTATTGCAGTCGCACGTGGCCTGGGCCACGGTACCCAAGGCCTTCCTGCCCCCACCGAGCCACCCTGGCCTCCTTGTCTCACCTGCCACAGTGCCCCCCCCAGATTGCCACCCAAAGCTCAGGGCCACCACAATAAGGGGACCCCATGCTCGGCGTGACCCCGGGAAGTGGCCCCCAGGCCTTGGTCTCCCACCTGCCCGGCAGCTAGGAAGCAGGGCTCACCTGTGTCCTCCACCTCATCCTCCCCGTCTTCGTCATCTCCCGAGGATGGGGCATCTGAAAGTCAGGCAAGAGAGAGTGTGCAGGAGTCGGCCCCCCAACAGGCAAGCGCCCAGCGCCTCCACTGCGGGGCCTGCCACCCGTTCCAGCTCTGTGGGGGCCCCCACGGGCAGGGCTGGGCCCCTTCATGCAGTGCCTCCTGTGGCGTGCCCCCCCCCACCAACAACCACCGGGACCCTCGAGGTGGGGCGCTGTGGGAGTGCGGACCTGACTGCCCCCCACAGCCCTCGCGGTAAGCACAGGGGCGCCCGGCGGGCACTCACCCGTCACACGCACACTGAAGTGGCAGAGCTCGCGCTCCGTGAGCCGCTGCCGGCAGCTGTAGGCCCCCGTGTCCTCGTGGGAGGCGTTGAGCACCTGCAGCCGCTGAGGCCCCAGCAGGACGCGGTCTGAGGGCACCAGCCCCACGCCGTCCTTGAGCCAGACGCTGGGCCCCGGGGGGCCGCCGGCAGGCGTGTGGCAGCTCAGCTCCACGGTGTCCCCGCTGCCAAAGACCAGCTGCTCCTGTTGGCCAGGCTCAGGTCCCGCGGCCTCTGCGGAGAGATGGAGATCCCTAAGGCAGGCGCCCGGAAACAGGAATCCTGGGCACCAGCCCCCGCGGAGGGCAGCACGGCAGGCCCACCGCCCAGACATGCAGCGGAGGCTGTGGGGGGCGGGGGGGCATCTGGGGCCTGGAGGCTCTGCGTCCAGGCTGCAGTCCCGCCAAGTGTCCCGAGAGGGCCGGGGGCGGCGACTCCAGCCCTGCCGACAGGGGTCCGCCCCGAGGACAAGCGGACCGTCCGGCGCTGACGGGTGCCGGCCGAGGAAGCGGGTCCGGCCGCTCGCCCGCCAAGCCCTACCGGCTGACACTGAGAACTCATGCGGCAAAGTGTCACAGAGCAGTGTCCTCCCCGGGCTTTTCCCAACCACTTAAAACCGCGGACTCCATCCTGAGCTCACAGGGCACACAGAACCAGGCGGCAGGTGGGCGGTCCTCCGCAGACCTCTGGCTTCCAGCCTAAAACGGAGGCTCGAGGAGGACGGACAGGGTGGGGGCAGGGGTCCCACCTCACGCCCCCCATCTCTCTTCTTGGCGACAAAAGCACTTCCGGACCAGAAAACAGACCCGCCCCAGCACGAGAAGGAAGTCACCGTCGCCAGGCAGCCCGGGCCGAACCTCCCAGAGCCGTACCTGCTGTGGGCCACTGACCTGGGGGGCCAGTCCGGGCTGGAGACCCTCAGGGGTGTGGAGCACTGGGCCCTGACTTAGCAGAGACTGCCGTGCATGTGAGCTACAGCTCAGCGCCACACTAGACACACAGCAACACAGGGTACGACGTCTGGCCAGTGGTGTCTCATAGGCCAATGGGCGAAGGGGACCCCCAAATTCTCGGATAAGGACCCAAGCTGGGAGCAGTGGGAGACTGCCCAGACCCAGCCAGAGAGCAGGTCAGAGTGGAGCCCTTGAGCCGGGCTACGGGGCCCTGGCCCACCTTACGTGCAAATGCTATGCTGAGGGGAGGGGATCCTCGCCAAGGGCGGATGTGCACCAGTAAGCCCCCCGGCCCTCCCCGCTGCCCCACGGCTGTCTAGCCTGCAAAGGGCCGAGGCCTGAGATCTAGGGACACACCACCGGCGGGGCTGACGATCACCCCCAGGCCTCCCTGCCAGGGCCAGACAATACCCAGCACAGGCAGGCAGCCTGGGCTTGGGGCCCGGGACAGGGGTGGGTGGTCCCACCACCCAGGCCTCCTTCCCTAGACCCAGCTGGGTCAGTTAAACCGTCATTTGTCATTCTGCCGACGCGTGGCCTAGATTCGAGGGCCCAGCTGCCCACTCTGGCCACACCAGGCCCTGGCTCCCTGGACAGGCCCAAGTCTGCCCACCCACTTCCGGCGGCCCCACCTGCCCCATGCCTGCCGGAAGGGTCTCTGAAGTCTTCTCTGCACCCCTGGGAGCCCGACAGTCAGGGAACTCCTGATCTGACCTCCAGCCCCCCAGTCCTGGCCACCGTGCCTGTGGGGAGCACCCAGGGCCAGCAGCTGACCGAGGCCCCCCAGAAGGCTAAGGACAGGCTGGCCCTGGCAGGCTCAGCCCCAGGCCCTGACCCAAGGGCAACAGTGTGGTTGGTTCCGGGTTGGTCCGGGCAGGGACGGCAGGTCAGCCATGCACACAGTACTCACTTCAGCCCCGTCCAGCATGGGACGAGGAGATGCGGAGCAGCCCCCGGGCCGGCCGCCCGCTGGTGGACGGACGCCACCCACAGCTGAGGCCCAGCCCCGGTCCTGCCCAGGCGCCAAGCCGGGGGGGACCCCTGGCTCCGGGCAGCCTCTGGGGGATCTGAGCCACCAGGCCCACCCCGAGCCTTGGCCCAGCAGTGGCCGGGTGGGTGGGGTCAGGCAGGGCGACAGGGAAGGACAGGCACGGCCCAAAGCAATGGGCCCGGGGGGTCACCGTCCAGCCCTACCTCGGGAGCGGCAGGGGCACTATGCTGCTCAGCCCCCACCCCGGCAGCGCCAGGAGGGAGTCTTTCTCAAGCAACACAAGGGGGCCCTGCGTACACCGTACCAGTGCTGGGGCCCACGCAGCTTGGAGGCCAAGTCCTGTGTGCCCACGTGCTGCTGATGGGGGTGAGCACAGAGAGTATCTGCACCCCCACCCCAACAGGGGGCTGAGCTCCATCAGGGGCTGCATGCCAAGGGCAGCCCAAGGGCACAGCCCAAGGGGTACCGGGCCGCGGGCCTGCCTCCCGGCTCTGCTACTCACTGGCCTGGTGCCTCTAATTTCCCCCACGGGGATACAGGGCGGCAACCCCACTGGACGGTCAGGATGGTCACCACGTCAGTGCAAGTGCGGGATCCCAC
Organism: Spilogale gracilis; assembly: GCA_004023965.1. Taxonomy (NCBI): domain Eukaryota; kingdom Metazoa; phylum Chordata; class Mammalia; order Carnivora; family Mephitidae; genus Spilogale; species Spilogale gracilis. The sequence continues at coordinate 43,337 of PITA01003245.1, forward strand.
GACAGCAAGGGCGGGAGGTTCAAGCCCTCACCCTTGAGGGCTGGACTCCTTCAGAAGGCCCTGGGGGCGACCCAAAGAACAATCATCAAATTCAGACCTGATTCAAAGGAGCCACTGGTGCTGGCTGTGCCCAAGGGGTTTGGGGTTTGGGGGAGAAGGAAGAACAAAGCGTCCCGGTGCTGGGTGTGCGCTGGAGCTTTCCACTCCAAAGCATGGGATGGACGCGCTTTCAAACAGCCCAGGAGAGATGGCTCGCCCCAAAGGGACCTCAAAGTAAAGGCAGATCTTATCTGCCCCTTCCCCACCTGGAAAGTTTCTGAAAAGTTCGATAACAAAGTTAGGGGGAAAAAAAGGTGGGGGTGGGGTGGACATCGGGCAAGTAAACATGAGCTCGCAGGGCGGCCCAGCTCGAGCCCTCCAGGACCCTGCCATCACCTGTCCTCACAAGCAGGTGAGGTGACTGCGGCTGGAGGAGGGCCCCCAGGGCCCCCACTAGGATCTGGAGTCAGGGAGCTCCCCTCCCATCCAGAAGAGACTCCCCTCACTGCTTGCTCACTTGTAAGTTACTCGGGCCCGCTGGGGTTCCTGTTCCCCTTTAGTTTCGGTTATGGAATGGGACACAGCCCCGCCCCAGAGCAGCCCCAAGGAGGATCTGAGGCCCTAAGGGCAGGGGTGCTTCTCAGCTCGGGGCAGAAGTCCAGCCTCTGGCTGAACCAGGTTAATGAACCACCCAGAGGCCTGTGGGGCTCAAAGTCCAGTCCTGGGGTGGCGGGCGGGGGGGGGATACAACCAGGGCTTTTCTGGGAAATACCCTGTACCCCCAAGGGACCCTTCCTGGCTGGATGGGGTCAGAGGGCAGGGTAGTGCCCCCCCAGGCCCCTCATGCAGTACACTGGCCCCATGTGGAGATGAAGGCTGCCCAGGTCAGTCCAGTGGCCCCCAGTTTCCCCACTGCTACCCCAGCCAACTGAGGCTTTTTAATTCACGTTTCCTGGTAAAGCGTCAGCTGGCACCTCTACATTTCAGGTCTTTGAATTTTTATGGCCTGGTCCATCTCCTTAACGAACTGGATTGAGCCACTCACTACCTGTCTCAGCAGCTCTGCTTTGGGGAGGCCTGCAGCTATGTTCTGGTGGAAGAAAGAGGGTCCGCGCCCCTGGGGTCCCTCCTGCCTCTGCCCTAGGACCCGCTTCACCGGTGCCTTCCCACGGGGAGGACGGTGCTCCCCCCAGGCCCGCCCCTGCACGCCGCAGGGGGTCCCCGAGGGTCTGGAGCCCCGCCCACTGCCCCCTCCTCGGGGCTAGTTGACATTCCACCGCCGTAAAGAGTAATATCTTTATCTGAATGCGAATGCTAATTCGGGGCTCCCCCCGCGACCGCCTATTCGGCGCCCCTGGACGCTGGGGCCGCCTGAGCAGGGCGCTAAAAGCGCGCGCTGACCTCGCGACGGCCTCTGTCACGTCGCTGAATGACACACACATTCAAGCGCCGGGCCCACTTCATTCATAAAAAAATGACATTGTTCCGGGAGGCCGCAGCCGCCGCAGTAGAAAGGGGCGCGGGGGCGCGAGGAGGGGCGGGCCGCCATCTGCCTCGGTCCTGCCCGCGCCCGCCGCCTCCCTGGCACCGCGCGCCCGCCGCCGCTCAGCTCACACCTCCCTGCGAGGCCGCCGCGGCCTCCATCAATGCGCGGTCTGTGGCCGCGCCGGGTACAAAGGAGCGGCTGTTCGGGTCCCGCCCGGGTGGGGCGTGAGCTCACCGGGCGAAGGCCTCCCTCTGCGCGGCCGCCGGGACAGAGCGAGGGTGCGCGAGGCCCTCTCGCCCGCGCCCTGGGCCGGCTGTCCCCCCCCCATCTCCTGTGTCCCCGGGGCCCGCTGTCCACCACCACCACCCGGCCGGCCCTCTCCTCGGGGCGCAGCCGGGAGCCTGGCGGCACGTGTGCGGCACCCGGAGCGCACGGCGAACTAGGCAGGGGGCCGCGCGCGCTGCACCTCGAGGGCCTTGGCGCGTGTGCGGGGCGGGGCCTGGCGCCCCAACCCGCTCCTGTCCCCTTGCCGGCGCTCGGCCGCCGGGCACCTCGCGGACCCCCGATGTCCACCCGACCTCGACTGCCGGCTGGGGTCCGCGGCCTCACTTCCCTCTGACACCCGCCCTCTCACCTCCCGGCGCCGGGCCTGGCGTCGGGCGCGCGCCCTGGGGGGGGCAGATACCTTCACCCACAGGACAGGAGAGCAGGGTTGGCGAGCGGAGGCACTAGACGGTGTTGCGTCGTCACGGAGGCCACGGGGGAGGGGGGGCAGGGCCCGGGTGGCAGGCTGACGCACTGTCACACCCTCCCTCCAAAGTGCGGTCTCTCGCTTCGGGCCGAAACCATGAACCGCGATGGAGGCGGGTTGGGACTGCGGCACCAACAATAGGAACTTTCCGCCAGTGAGGACCCGCAGAACAACAATGGGAATCGTGGAATCGCAGCCCCCGCGCCCTCCGGATGCTGCCCAGGGTCAGGCTGCGCCCCACTGGGGGAATGGCGGGGGGGGGCAGTGGCTACGGACGCCACAGTCGCGTCCAGCTCCCCGCCGCGGCCTCCCTCTTGGGTGGTAGCCCTGAGGCTCCAGGAGCCCCACAAAGTGCCGCGCCAGCTCTGGCTGGGATCCCCGGGGAGGGAGGGCGGCAAAAAGCCGGGCACCCGTTCCTCGGGCCCAGCTCAGGGCGCACCCTCGGGCCCACTCCGATCCGGCGGCCCCACCCAGCCAGCAGCCGGGTCCTGGGCCCCGACGCCCCTCTCCGGTACCCGTCGGGTGCTTCCTTACCTGCCGCTCTCCGCACGACGCGCTGCTCCATGCCCGGGGGCCCCGAGGCGGCGCGGGTCACGACCGCCAGCGCCACGCAGATCGCGAGGGCGCGAGCCGGGGTGCCCATAGTGGGTGCGAGGGCGACGACGTCCTCAGGCGGCGCGCGCGGGCGTGCTGCCCCCCATGGCCCCGCTCCGGCACCGGCGGGAGGACGGCGCCACTCGGGACACTACGGGAGGAGGCGGGCAGTTTGTTACCCCGGAGGAGCCGGGACGCGTAGGGGCGGCAGCGGCAGCGGCAGGGGCTGGGCTCCCGTGTCCCGGCTCCGCCGACCCCCGGCCGCTCCGAGCGCCGCCGCCGCCGCCCTGGGCTCCCCGGCCGCCTGGCGCCGGCCGCCTCCTCCCCGCCGCGGTCCCTCCCTTCCTCCCCCTTCCCTCCCTGACTTCTGCGGAGCCCCCCCGGAGCGGCGGCGGCGGCGGCAAACTTTCCGGAGCGGGAAGCCTGTGTCCCAGCCGTGCCCCGCCGCCGACACCGCTCGGGACGTGAGCCCGCCGCGCGCTCTGGCCTCGCCGCGCGCCCGCCTCGACCCCCTCCGCGCCCGCGCACCGACCTGGCGGCCGCTGGAGCCCACTCGCCGCGCGCGGCTCTTGCTCCGGCTCGTGGCCCGCCCGCCCAGCACCCCGTGCCTGCAGCGTCGGCTCGCCGGTGCGTCCGTGCGCCCGGCGGAGCAGGACTGCACGGCGCCAGCTAACCGCGCCGCCGCCGCCGCCGCCACCGCGCACTGAGCCCCCGCCGCCCGGCGCGCGGCAGCCAGTGGGGGCAGGCCCGCGGCAGCCACGCCCCTGGCCGCGCCACGCCCCCGGCCACGCCCGCCCGGACTCGCTGGGCGCGGGACACGCCCCTCCCCTGGGGCGGCCTGGAGGCGGGGCCGCGACTCGCCTGGCCCCCGCCCGCCGAGGGGATTAAGGGGGCGGGGCCGGGCGGGGGCGCCGGGCGGTCTCGGAGGGCGTGGGAGCCCCGGCCCGACGCGCGAGGCCCCCAGTCGCACCCCTGGGCCCGGCGGGCGCGTGGCGGGGGCCGAGCGCGGACCTCTAGTTGCGCGGCTCACAGTCCCAGTTGTCACCGGGCCTTCGGTCAGGGCCTCGCAGGCGGTGGGTGAAGCCGGTCAGAGAGGCTTCACGGAGAAGGAGCTGCTCCAGCTGCAGCCTGAGGTGTGAACAGCCGGTCCTCAGGTGCACTAGCCCAGGGGCGCGTCGAGGCCAGGGAAACTGTGTGTGCAAAGGCCCGGGAGCCAGGGCCGACTCTGCCTGTCTGCCTGGGGCTGAAATACTAGCGGATTGCACCCCAGAATCTGGGCCTCGCTGCTGCTTGTAGCGGAGCTGCCCGAGTTACTCCCAACCCTCCAGGAGGAACACGCTTGGAGATTGGCCGCTGGCCAGGCATCAGAATGGAGAGCAGAGGCTAGGGGACACAGAGAGAGGATACCAACCCCAGGGCTCTGGGGAAGGACGAGGGTAGCTGGTGGCAGAGCTCCACCTGGCAGAGGTGGACAGGACACATGGCCACGCTTTTGTGCCCACCTTCACAAGGAAGAGGGCACTTCTCCCACTTTCAGGCACACCCAGAAGGGCACCAGAGAGGGGAGGGAAGACCCTTGGGCAGGGCTCTGGCCTGCCCCACCCAAGTGCCTCTGGACCACCTGGCTGCCGGGATTCTGTGTGCTCATCAGGAAAGGGGGCAGTGGAAGCATCTCTGTGTCCCGGCCCTGGCAGCACCCCGCAGCTCCAGCGCCCGCCTGTGTTTTGAGGATGCCCTCCTGGAGACACCCCGGTCTCTGAGGCCAGACTTCAGGAGCCTAGAAGGGACCCACCCGGAGGGAGCCCTCCTGTGGCCCCGGGACGCCTACCTGACCAGTAGGCATCTCTATGGCGTGCTGCTCTAGTGAAGCCCGTGTGCCCCGTGCTGTCCCTGGGCAATCTGAACCCAGTGGGGCTGTCCACAGCCCTGTAGTGCACGGCCCCAGGCTACCCTGCCCTGGTCCCTTCCCAGGATGCCGTCCCAGGGGTCCCAGCAACACATACAGCTCTAATCTAGTAGCTAGTTCCTTAATCAGCTACTTTTTTTAAAAAGATTTTTTTTATTTTATATTTATATGAGAGAGAGCGAGTGCTCGTGAGCAGGAGGAGGGCCAGAGGGAGAGAGTCTCTAGCAGACTGCCTGCGGGGCGTCCAAGCCCAATTTGGGGCTCAATCTCACGACCCTGAGGCCATGACCTGAACTAAAACCAAGAGTCGAATGCTTAAAGAACTGGGCCCCCGGGCGCCCGTGACGGGTGGCTTAATGAATCAGTCACTTCACATACAACGATGGGTGTGGGTTGTTGGCCTCGTGGACCGTGTTCGTCGGCCGGACTGGATTGCACGCGCCCCCCAGAGCCCCTTGTGGACAGAGCTGGCAGGTGGCGCAGGAGTCCGCTCAGAGGGGGGCAGAAGGGAAGGGCCGGCCGCTGGCCACCTGACGCGTGGCTTCTCAGGGGACCCTTCCGAGGCCTAGGACAGGCTCTGTTTTGTCCCCTGCGGGTCCTCTCCCTGGATGGCACCCGCACTTCCCCGTGGGCCCCTGGGAAAAGCGCCCCGCATCCCCTGGTCTCTGAGCAGTGCACATCCAGTCATCCTCCCGTGAGTGACTTTTCTGCTTTTTGTGTCCTAGGACCATCTCCCTGGCTGAAGTGTGCACCGGACTGTAGGTCTGTGTTAGTTGTCTCTACGCGCATGTGTCTGTCCCCACGAGCCTGACCCTGCCCGGCATCAGGGGCCCCCTCCCGACCCGCGTCTGGGCGGATTCGGCCACCGAGCAACACCAGTGAGAGGCCAGGTTGCTGGGGGGATGGGCCCTTGCACTTGGGGCCTGCGGGAGGGAGCGTGCCCCCCTCTTGCTCCCGCGCCAGGCCGGGGTGCCTCGTGCTCCATCTTCCTTTCCTAAGGCTGCCGTGACAAATGACGGCTCACCCCTTGCCTGAAGTGTGGTCTCTCACAGCCCTGGAGGCCAGAAGGCGGAAGTCCAGGTGTGGGCAGGGCCCTGCCCCCTGGGAGGCTCCAGGGGAGGGTCCTTCCTGCTTCTCCCGCCTCTGAGGCGCTAGGTGCTCCTGGCTGGTGGCGGCTCACGGCTGCGAGTTCTGGGCCCAAGGCCACACAGCCTTTTCCTCTTCCCATCCTCTTCCGTCCCTTATGGGAACCCTTGCCATCGGGTGTAGGACCACCCAGATAATCCAAGATCATCCCAAAAGCTTAATTTAATGACGCCACAAAGAATGAGGTCATGTTCCTGGTCTCCAGGGGCCAGCATGTGGACCTGTGTCTTATAAACTCGTGGTCTCTGGTCCTTCCAGCGGCACACAGTCTGAAGGGCTCCCTTCCTATGGCCTGTCCACCGGCCTCTCCCGCATGTCTGGCGGCCTTCAGGTCAGAGAACAGGAGGTCCTTGTGGCTGTCGGTGGGTTTTGCCCAGCTGCTTCCCAAAGGGCCCAGCACCAGCCGCTGCCAGCGCCGTGGGAGCCGTCCGGCTCACCCCACCCTCGCCACGGGGGGCGTTGCTTCAAGGCCTTTTTTATTATCACTGAAAAAATAATTGTATTGTTCACAACTGTTGTTTCCAAGTTAGCGTTAGGCAGGGCCTTGCCTCTACACCGGGACTGGTGCTCCCGATGCTGTCGGGCTGCGTTCCCAACATCTCAGCGACACTTTCTAAAGATGAGCCATTAGTCGCCCCTGTGTCATCACGGCTCTCCTGATGGAGCATTTCCCCAGAGACCCATGAGGGAAGCCCCCTTGGGGCACGTCAGGAGGGGGAGCAGGTGCAGGCTGTGGGGAGAGTCTGCAGAGGGTCAGTGTGGGTTTATGGGGGGCCGAGGGCAGCCCCACTCTCTTCGGGCTTTATGCCTCTCTGCCCACTCCCCCCACACGGTCACCCTTCTCCCAAGGCCCACACCCATGGGGGTCTCCAGCGAAGGGGAGTGTAGGAGACCTGGGGCCGGAGTCGGGGCTGGTGGGCCGCCTGGCCTCGCCCAGCCTGGTCAGTGACTCAGAGCCCGGCGGCCGGGCTTGCTGGAGCCTGCGCAGGGGGGGGGGGGACAGGCTGCAGCGCCCTGGGCGTGGGGATCACGGCAGGCTGCCAGCCGCGGGCCTGCAGCCACCCCTCCTCACCTCCCCCTGCTGAGTGCGGACTCGAATCCACACCCTGCCTGCTAGCCACAGGTCTCCTGGCCGGTGACGCCCATGGAGGCCGGCGCTGGAAGCAAGGGCTTGGAGAGCCCCTGGTCAGAGCTCAGCCGCCCCTGGAACGGAGTGCCTGGCCCTGAGATGCGGCTGTTGCTGGAATCTTCGCTCTGCTCTGCCACGGACCTTAGTGCTTCAGTTGGGGAAACTGAGGCCCCAGGAGCTTCACGTCTCGGCCTGGTTCGCCTTCTCTGGAAGGCCTTGGGCCCCCCTGGAGCGCGGCTTGACCTCCCCCGGGGAGCTCTCCATCTCCCAGAATATATCTCCACCTTCTCGGAAACCATTGCTACCCGCTGGCCTACCGACAGGGCACCTGTGGGGCGGGCCCCAGGGACCAGGGGGAACACCACAGGGCGCAGCAGGAGGTGCCTTTCTGTAGCCAAGCTGGGCTGAGCTGACCTCCTTCCCCTGAAGAAAGGAGAACAGATTTGAGAGAGGCCAGAGATGCTATGGATCATGGGTAATCTCCACCTTTAAAATTTATACTCGGAAAACTGGAGGAGGATTAAAATAAAAAGCACGATCGATTTGCCCGTTATAACAGAAGTGAAATTCTAAAGAACATGGAGAAGAGAAAGTATTCCAAAATCTGTTCGGCCAAAATGCACTACTGTACAAGAGTCTTAATTTGAGCTCCGAGCTCCCTGGCATGCTGAGTAAAGAAGGCAACACCATCATCATGCCCTGTGGGCAGGCTGTCTTCTGGGATGAGCTATAACAGCCCCAGTCCACACATTCTGGCCTCTTTCCCCGCCTGGTTCATTCAGGCCGCTAGCGCTCGAATCCTGACATCAGGTTTGGAAAGTGTGGTTGCTCCCAGATGAGCAAGGAAAGGAGAGCAGGCCTGTCTGTAGTTGTAGGAAAGTGGCAGCAGGGAGCTGGGGACCGGGCGAGGAAAGCTCAGCCTTGTGCTGGGCTCCAAGCAGGCTGGGGTGAGGGCCCCGCAGCTCCCCACACTGCGATTGGCACAGGTGGCTGCTCCGAGGTGCAGAGGGGCAGAAGGGAGCTGGCGTGGGCGGGGAGCCTGGCAGGGGGAGGTGGTGGGGGCAAGGGGCTGGGCCGGGGAGGAAGGGAAAGGAGGTGGGGAGAAGTGGCCCGAGCTGGCCTGGCCGGGGAGCAGTGACGGGCTCCCCAGCTCCTGGGGCTGCCGGGGGCCAGGCCGGTAGCCGCTGAACAGCTCAGAAATCTATTTTTCTAAGCACTTGGCATTTGCCTGAAACCTCAAGTGTATTTTCCCTAAGTTTTATTTTTTCTTTGACCCCAAACTCTGGTAAATTTAAGGGAAATTTAATTATGGTGTTTTGGGTCCATTTACACTTAAACCTTCTCAGCATTTTTTCCAAGACCCTTTTGGAGTTCAGCACGTCTTGGGAGCCTTCTAAATGAGCGTTTTTATTATTATTATTTTTTGAAAAGGCTTCACTCCCCCCCCCCCCCCAGCCTTCCTGCCAAGAATAAACAAGCCAGGCTCCGCAGGCTCCGGCTGAATTAGGAACCCAGGCCTCGGAGGCCACTGGGCTACCTCCCTCACACCCTCCTCCCTCCTGGGCAGCCTCCACCCTCCTCAATGGAATGCCCCTTCCTCTGGGTCCTTGGTGAGTGTCACCGGCTCTAGGAAGCCCTCCGAGCTCCTCTCTGAGCCTTGGCCAGAGTCCCTCCGCAGGGCCCGATCCCCGGCCCTCTGCCCCTGCACAGGTCACCTCAGCCATGCCTCCCGCCAGAGCCCACGGGGTCAGGGTGGCCTCCCCCGGCCAGCTGGAGGTCATAGACACTGGCCAGCCCAGGCTGGGGCCAGGGGACCCCCAGAACTCATGCTGGGCCGGCCTGCCTCCTGTGGGACTGAGAGCAGGAGGACTTTCGTGGGTGGTGATGGTAGGCCCTGACCAAGAACCTCATGCCCCCTTGACAGGTGGGGAAACTGAGACACAGAAGCTCAGGTGGCATGGCCCTCCCAGGCATGCGGTGACAGAGAGCAACCATCCGTCCCTGGGGAGATTTACGAGCCCAGAGCAGGCTGGACCCCCCCAGCCTCAGGCAGGCTCCTTGCAGCTGGAGGGAGGGCCGCCCAGGCCCGGTCCCCAGGCCCTTCCCCCGGATGCTGGCACGCAGGCCGGCAGGGAGCTAATTGGAGGAGGCAGGTGTTTGCAGAGTGAACTTGCCCAGAGGCTTAGGCCGAGGCTCCTGGCTCACCAAGCGGCTGCTGTCGGGAGCCCTGAGCTCCTCGCGCACCCCCAGCCAGACTCAGGCCCACCAGGAGCCATGATCCTCACCCCCATCCCTGCCCCCCTGGCCAGGCCCTCTGCCCAGGAGACTGAGGCATGGGGGCACGGCCCCCGGTCCAGGCTTCCCCTGTGGCCTGCTTGGAGTGCCGGCTGACACGACACTGTGGGCAGTGGGATTCTGAGGCAGAGTCCTAGAGCCACCGCTGCCCTGTGGAGGCCCAGTTCTGTGGGCTCAGGCCGGGCCCCCGCCTCCCACCTGTGTAGGGGCTCTGACAGCACCTGGGGGGAGGCTGGTTGGGAGGAAGGAGGTGGCTCTGGGAAAGTGCTCAGACTGGCCTGGGAAGGAAGAGGGCTGATGGGGGTCCTGGGCTTCCTGGAGAAGGTGGCCTGGCTCTGGGAATTCTGGGAGGGAAGGCCTGACCTAGGGCCCGGTGGCTGTGTCCCCCACCCTCTGCAGCCCTATGGCAGGAGAGGTAGGGAGCAGCTCGCCCATCAGGGTTTCTCCCCATGCCCGGCTGCCAGGCCTTGAAGGAGAGAGGCTCCGGTTTGTGTGGGGTCTTGCCAGGCCCCCCGCAGGATGAGGGCTGAAGCCAGCACTCCTGCAAGAGACCCACTCTGGTCCTATCCTCCCAGGAGATTGGGGCTCCTGTGGGCCCCCCTGGCCCCGAGCTTGTGGAAGTCCCTGCTCCGGGGCAAGCGTGCCATCCCGTGGCCCCGGTCCAGCCCGAGCACAGGCGGGAGGATTGTCTTTTGAAGCCGAAGAGTTGCCCAATGCAGTCGGCAGTGCCCCATTCACAGACAGGGAGACTGAGGTTCGGCATCCCGAAGCCCCTCACGAGGGGCCTATCTCAGCAGCTGTTTGCTCAGGGCGCTCCCACTCGCACAGGGGCCTCTGGGCTTCTCTCCAAGAGGGCTATCCGCACCACGCGCCCCCCAGCCTCAGTTTGCCCCGCTGCCCGGTGGACCTGCCCTCCCTGTGGGCCCTGATGGACAGCGAGCTCCCCGCCTGCCTCCAGCCTGAGGGCCACCTCTGCCCATGCTTGCCCACTCCTCCCAGTCCTGGGAGGCCCTGGGGCTGGCCACGGTTTGCAGCCCCCTAATAGAGACGTCTTCTCAAGGCCTCCGAGGCCTCCCTCCCCTGCCACGCCTGCCTGCCTTCCCCAGGGCCCGAGGCTTCTGACAGCTTTATTGTCCAGCTGGTCGGCCTGGCAGGCCTGGGGTGTGGTTGGGATAGCCCCCTGGGTCTGGGGGACACTGACCACCGCCCAGGCAGAGGGTCGCCATCATAGGGCGGGTGCCTGGGCCGCAGGCGACCACCCCACACGGAGCTGGGTCCACACCTGCGCCCACACAGGAATCGAACTCAGGTCAGACAGGGCTGCTCAAGGGCCACAGCCAGGGAGGGGCTTCATGCGGCCCCCAGACTCGGGGTGAAGGTGGCGGGAGCGTCTCAGGGAGGTGGGAGAGGGGTCCGCTGCCAGGCCCTCGGGGCCAGAGAGGGTCGGATGCAGCCAGCCTGGGGGACCAGGGCGAGGGGCCCACTGAGCACCCCTCCCTGCCGTCAGGCCTGCTTCTTGGGGCACCACCCCTGCCCCAACATCCCGCTTCTGGGCTCAGTGGGTGGGGGCGGGGCAGCTGGGGAAGGCTGCGGGGGGCCAGAGCCTATAGCTCCCAGGTTATCTGAGGACGGGTCTGCCGCTGCCTCAGCACAGATCAAAGGGGCTTATCAGGCCAGGGCTCCCTTCCCCACCACTGCCCTCCCTCCCACCTCCCGCAGTACTCCTTGCCCTAGCAGTACTCCTGCGGCCTCCCTGCCCATGCGGACCCTCCCTCTTGGCCCTCCTCCGGGACACCTCCCGAGGCCTGCCCAGCCCCTGTGGCTCCGTGGGCTCAGCCCTGCAGCTTCCCAGGACTCTGGCCTGCGGCTAGGCCACGGCTGATTTCCGGGAAGGGGCAGCCAGGTCAGGAGTGGAGGGCCACAGGGCTTGGTCTCTGGAAGACAGGCTGGTTTATCCTGAGAAAGAGGGGGAGACGGGCAGGATATGGGGAGGCCCGGAAGCAGCCTGCCTCTGAGAGGGTTGCCCACCCCCGGCAGGTGGGGCCTGGTGCACTTGCAGGGGGTTGTGGGGGCACAGCCTTGAGAGCGGCCGGGGCCCGCAAGCACGGGCGTCCCCAGGGAGCAGCCCTGCCTCAGCCCCCGGCTCATGGAGCTCACTGGCGACCCCCCCCCAGGATGCCACGGGCCGCTGGGGGGATGTTCTCCGGGCCTCCGGGGCCAGGGCCGCCTCCTGGGCCGGGCCGGGAAACTGGGTCAGAGCAAGGCTGGGCAGGCTCCCCACACCCGCCCCAGCATGCACCCCATGAAGGCAGGGGCCTCAGATCCCAGCACAGCCTGGGCCCAGGCCAAGCCCGGCTGCTCACGTGTGTGTGCCCTGGAGGCACGAGCAGGGTCCGAGGCTGCCGTGGACAGACTGTGCTGGGGACTCCCTGGAGGGAGGGGCAGAAACCAGGCCCACAAAACCTGGGTCCCCGGGAATGGGCTCGCTCTCCCAGCCCCTTGGGTCTTTGGGGCTGAGGAGATGACTGAGCTCTAGACAGATGAGGAATCTGCTTCGATTCAGAGAGGTCAGCCATCTGCCTGGGGCCACACAGAAGATCTAGAACAGCCACTCCTCCTCGGCGTGCCTCTGGCCGAGCCTTTCTGGGGTCTGGTTGTCTTCATTCACAGCGCCCTCCCAGGCCCCTACCCCGACTTGCACTGACCATGTTCCCTCCTCCCCTTCGTGGCTTCTTGAGAAGCGTCTCGGGGTTCAGTTATGGGCCTCATTGATGCTTAAGGTTTTTCCTTCTGGTGGTGGGGGCCTGCAGGCCCAGCCCATGGAGGGTGGGGGTACAGAGGAGGAGGGGCTGTGGCGGTCCCTCCCCCATGGCCGCCAGGCATCCCCTCCACTCCCCGGCCCATCCCTCTGCTGCTTTCTGTCTTCACAGTCAAGAGTAGTCGGGGACAGAACTCTGCACGTGAGCAGGAGAGTGGGGACCTTCCCGCGGCGCAGCGGGCTAGGGCGCTGTCCTGTTCCTGGTCTGGCCATGCTCTCACACCCACTCGCTGCATGCATCCTGCTGAAAGCCAGGGCTGGAAGAGGCCTAACCATCTCTGCATTCCCACGTCCTCGTCCTGCCCCAGCCGCCGCCAGCCCTGCCGCACATGCCCATGTGGCCCGGACGGCCCGTTCTCCTCGCGGAGGGCTTGCAGGGCTCTGGTGCCCGTGCTGCTGGGAGCTCACAGAACTGGTAGCGCCAGAAATCCGGCTGGCTGGGCAGGTGGAGACTCGATGGGGACAGGCCCATTCCCCAGGGGCCTCCTGCTCAGGCCCTCCCAGCCTGCCCGGCCCTCCACCCCTGACCATGCCCCTCAGAAGAGGGGAGTGAGGCAAGTGGGCCCGTTTCCTGAGACCCCTCTGCTCTCCTGACTTCTGAATGTGCCCACGCTCTGGGGCTTCGCTGTCCTCACCCCTGGCCGCCCAAAGCCTCCAGCCAGACCCCACCTCCCCGTGTCCTGAGTGGTCCTCGCCCAGCGGTGCCAGGGTCCCAGCTCTGCTTGTACCTCCTGAGTGGCCTCGGGCATGTTTGTAAGACGGGGACAGTAAAGGTGCCACCCCGTGGATGAGGTGACTGGAAACTGGGTCTCTACCAGAGCGCCTGGGACGTGCAGGGCAGGGGCCGGCCACAGACCCTTCCCATAGTCACCTTGCATTCAAAACTTTGTTCTCGGGCGCCTGGGGGCTCAGAGGGTTAATTAAGCCTCTGCCTTCGGCTCAGGCCATGGTCTCAGGGTCCTGGGATCCAGGCCCGCATCGGGCTCTCTGCTCAGCAGGGAGCCTGCTTCCTCCCGCTCTCTCTGCCTGCCTCTCTGCCTGCTTGTGATCTCTCTCTGTCAAATAAATAAATAAAATCTTTAAAAACAAACAAACAAACCTTTGTTCTTTCCAGCCCTGAAGGAATCACCCCTGCCCTCCCCCCCTGAGGGGGCAGCCCCTGAGCCCCCTCAGCCCGGGAGGGACTCACCCACCCTCCCACCAGTGAGAGTGAGGGGAGGGCTCCCTGGGGCAGGGCCTTGCGGTCTCAGGGGTGCTGGAGCTGAGGGGTCACCCCTTGGTACACGGGCTACCACGTGCCCGCCTGCCGCGTGGCAGACATCTCTGGTCAACCCGGGCTCTCCCTCCCACCCTGGCTGCTCAAGGGGACCCGCTGAGCCCCCTGAGCGCCGGGCCACGCCCACACTCAGGGAGGGGCTCTGGGGCTAATGGAGGGAGTTTCGAGGTGGGATAGGAGGGTTCTGTACCCTGGGAGTGAAGGCCTGGGTCTCCAGGAAAGGACCCGGCTGCCCAGGCTCGGAACAGCTGTGTGAGACGGCAGCCGGGGGACAGCAGCAGGGGGCCCGCACCAGGGGGGGCTGCCGGGAGTGGGGTCTTGAGCAGGCTGGGGCGGTGTGCGCACGCGGGACTTCCAGAGGCCCCAGGACGCGCACCAGCCCCTGGCCAAGACACCCACATCTGGGCCGGGTGAGGCAGCCAGCGGGGGCCAGGAAGGACACACGTGTCCTGCCGGGGCGGGGGCAGGGTCCGGCCCTCGGGGAGCACAGCCCTCTTTACCAGGATGCCCGCCAGCCCCAGGCCTACTGAGTCCCCAGCTGACTCCCCCTAACCCAGGGCCCTGGCCTCTTGGAGCGTCTAGGCAGGCAGACCTTGACAGGACACTGGGGGCCAGGGGTGGGCCATCTTCCCACTCCCCACTCAGGGCAAGACACATCACTGAGCCCTGCGCCCTGCCATCTCAACTCTGCTGCCGCCTTGGGCGCCAATGACATCGACTCGAGCCCTGGGAACAGGAAGCGCACCCCCACTCAGGATGCCCCTTCCACCTGGGAGGGCGCTTGGGGCTCAGGTAAGTCCCCAGCTCCCAGACATGGGAGGCGCAGATAGGAGAGGCGTGTGTTTATGGGGGTGCAGCGTGGGACCCGGGCCCTCCTGGGGGCCTGAGAACGAGCTTTCCCTGACATCCTGGGCCCCAACCCACGTCTCAGGGGCTGGTTCTGACGATGGCCGGGGCTGTAGGTGCAGGAGGTCTTGGGGCTCATGTGGGCCATGGGGCAGAGATGGAAGGAAAGCAAGTCCCTCTCTCTCGGAAGGAGGCCCAGACACTTGTGCTGTGCGGGCTTGAGCTCTAAGACGCTGGAAGACACAGCTTTTTTGTTTTTTGTTTTCTGTTTTTTTAGATTTTATTTATTTGACAGACAGAAACACAGCCAGAGAGGGAACACAAGCAAGGGGAGTAAGAGAGGGAGAAGCAGGCTTCCCGCCAAGCAGGGAGCCCGATGTAGGACTCGATCCCGGGTCTCTGGGATCATGATCTGAGCTGAAGGCAGTCGCTTAACCAACTGAGCCCCCCAGGCGCCCCAAGACACAGCTTTTTCACAGTAGATTTTCTTAGGCCAAGAAAACAGAAACATTCCCAAACCTAGGGACAGATGGTTATTGTTGGATCTTGAGCTCCCTGGAAGCCAGGGTGAAGAGAGAAAGCAGATGCTGCTGGCTCTCCATGTGCAGGAAGGAGCAGCACAGGAGGGACCAACTGGGAGGACGGCTTGGCCTTCTGTGGTCCCCTGCCTGCAGCTGTGCCCCGCTGGGGGCCGGGATTTCACTCCAGGCCAGGGAAAGCTGGGGCTCATGAAGCTGGCCCAGGCCTGGGCATAAGGTGGGCCATGGCTGGGGTGGGACTTCTGGGATGCGCCCAGCCGGGTTGGCTACTGTGTCTTCCCAGGGCCAGCTACCTCAGTCACCTGCAGCTCTGCTCCTGCCTGACCTGGGCCCCGCCCCTGGGCCCCCCCCCCAGGCCGCCAGGGGTCCCGCCGGAGCCTGCGCAGGAGCACAGCACTCTGCTCGGGGGCCCTGTGGCTCCGGGGCTCCCAGCTGGCTCTCGGCACAGACTGGGGCTCCCACAGCAAGCTCTCTGACCACCTCCCTGCTGGCCAGTCCTCAGACCAGTCTGTCTCTACCTCAGGGCCTTTGCCTGGGGCTCCCTTTCCCCAGAGCTCTGCCCCTCCCCCTCCCAGCGCCCCACCCTGGCCACTCAGCTCCTCGGGTGCTGCCTGCTCCATGAAGCCATCCTTGTCCATTCTCGGCCACAGGCAAGGGGCTCTCAGGACAGCCCCCCGAGGGGACCCAAAGCCCCAGCTCCAGCCTGGACAGAGGCTTGGAGGTGTGTCTGGGAGGAGGAGTGAGAACCTGGCAACGGGGAGCTTGGGGGACCCTGAGGCAGCAGGGGGGTCTGGGGTGTGTCGGCCCTGGACAGCCGAGGCCCAGCCGCCACCCCTGCCCCCGCCCTGCCGGGGAGTGTGAGAGATGGGGGCTCGCAGGGGACCCTGGGGGTGACTTCTTGATGGCCCGGCCTCCACTGTCTAGGCCGGCTGGCCCAGGGCTTCCCCTCAAAGGTGAAGCAAGTGAGGACTCCCCACCTCTGCAAGGCCGGTGAGGAGCACCCCGCTCGAGGGGCTCGGGGCTGGACTGCCTGGGCAGGGTGAGGGCAGAGGGGGTCTGCTGTGGGCCTGGGGTTGTCGGGACAGCGGTGTGGGGGGCCTGCCTCGGGCCTCAGCGGTCCCCTCTACTCCCCAACACTCCCTGCAGTGAGGCGGGCACGCGTTCAGTCCACAACCATGTTCCCAGTTGCCTGGCCTCTCTAGTGGCACCGGGGTTCCCACGCACCCCCATGCCGAGTTCTGCCCTCTAGGCCACAGCCCTGGGAGCTCCCAGTAAGCCCAGACCTGGCCCCCTGGGTGCTCCCCCACCCTCAGCCAGGTGCACCCAGCAGGCGGGTGAGCTCATCTTCCCATCTTCCCAAGCAGGACGGAGGGAGGTGTCCTTGTGGGGACACACTGCTGCCCATGGGCGCTGAGCCAGCCCCCCTCCCGTCCCCGAGTTCTCTCCGGGGGGGGGGCCTGACACCACTGTCCGTCACTGCCCCCGGGGACTAACCTCTCTGGGCTCAGGTTCCCTGGCACCCGGCCTCACACCCTCCCATCCTGGCCTGAGCTGGCCACGGACATGGCCCGAGGGGGAGGGGCTGTGCCCAGCCACAGAGGGCCGCGAAGCCCAGGGTCCTGTGGGGGGTGATCCGTCTAGAGAGGACAGACACCGCATCGCCCGGCCGTTGGCCTATGGCTGGCTCCGTGAGCAGAGGAGAAATCCAAGGAGGGGGGTCAAGTTCTCGGGCCTTGGGTGTCCTCACGGGATGGGCCTCTGCCCTCGGGGCCCCTCTGGGGATGGGCATACTGGCAATCCCACCACCTCGTCCCTGCAACGGGGCTGCCGCAAGGGCACCGTGCCCGGCCCGGGGTGCGGGGGACCCGTTCTGGCCATGCTTGCTGGCATCAAACCCTGATCGCTGGCATCCATGGGGGGCCCCCGAAGGCCAGGCCTGGGGCAGACAGGACCCTGCCTCCTTCGGGCTGATGGTGCCAGCAGTGAAGAAGCCACGGGGCGAGAGGGAAGTCTGGCCGAGAGCAGGTGACAGGGCAGGGGTGGGCGAGGGGAGGGAGCGGTCAGCTGGCTCAGCCCCTGGAGGAGGAGTGAGGCCTTGGGTTCCTGCTGGGCGCTGGGTAGCCCAAGGGCTCTAGGCAGAGCCGGACATGATCCCATTACTATTTGGCTGTGGCGAAGGGGTGAGAGGAGAGGAGCCGTGTGGGCAGTTGGTCATTCGAGAGGACCCAGGCCCGCCCGTGCCTGTTCTGGGCCCAGGAAGGCCTGGGCAGGGTCCCCCTAGCAGCTGACATTGGGAACCCTGAGGGTGGGTGGAACAGAGGAGGGGGGATCCTGAGTGGAGGGGCGATGACGGCTCAATCCCGCCCGTCACCACTCAATGGGCCCTTGTCCCTGGCCATTGAGTGCTGCATTCCCGGCCCCCTGGCGACGGCCTGGCCATGGCCATCTCCGGGGAGGCAGGAATGTGGCGGGCGGGGCTCAGGCTGGGGGTGGGGGCTCCCGTTCTCACGCCCGAGGCCACTCAGGCCGACTCAATTGGAATTTAAATGCTGGCCATTGTTGTCCTCAGAATAGCCAGGAGTCAGCACTGCCCTGGGGGCCGGACCAGGCCTGGACTAGAGCAGCGCCAATGGAGGAACGCCAGCCCCTTCTCTCCTATAGGCAATCCCCCCAGCCCCT
Source organism: Spilogale gracilis (assembly GCA_004023965.1). Taxonomy (NCBI): domain Eukaryota; kingdom Metazoa; phylum Chordata; class Mammalia; order Carnivora; family Mephitidae; genus Spilogale; species Spilogale gracilis. The sequence goes on from PITA01003245.1 coordinate 60,841, forward strand.
TCCTCCAGGCAGCCCTCCTGGACCCTTCCATTCCTCCCTACTGGCTGCCCAGCTCTGGTTTTGTCTGTCTGGGAGGGCCAGACAGCAGGACCCCCCGCCAGGGCGGGAATCTACTTGCCTGGGGGGGACCCTGAGCTGACCCTGAGCTGTGTCGGAGAGAGAGACAGGCTGCGCCAGGCCCCGGAGAGAGAGACAGGCTGCGCCAGGCCCCTCCGCGAAACACAGTCTTTACCCTTCCTGGATCTCTACTGCAGGGACACCGAAGGGCTAGGGCGGGAGAGCGGGGGTGGGGCGCGGCGGCTGGGGCTTGGTGCGGGTCTGTCGGTGCCAACAGCAGCGTGGCAAGGGCTCCTCAGGCCTCGGCGGTGGGAGCACAGAGTCTTCGGGGAAGCCTGACCCAGGCAGAGGGAATCCCCAGAACTGGGGGTCTCAGGATCGGTGGACCCTGGAAAGCAGCATGTGGGGGTCCCCAAATCCTGCCTGCCTTTCCAGGAGTTCAGATCCACCAGGAGGCTGAGTTGACTGTGGGTCCCAGCTGGGACCCCAGGAAGGTACACAATGCGGGTGGGACCTGGCTTGTAGGGCCACAGGGGACCCCATGCGGGCCGGCTGCCTCCCATCACCCAGGCTGGGGGCCTCTGATCCTGTCCCTCCCCCAGAGGGCCCATGATGCGTTGTGGGACGAAGCGAATGCCAGACCGAGCCAGCCCCGAGCCTCGTGGGAACCCTCGGTGTGACACATTTGATTCCTGGGCCTGGTGGCCCTGAACCCCTCCCCCACTGCAGCTCAAGGCCCCCAGGCTGGGCAGGCGTGTCCCCTGGTCCCTCCTCTCTGGCCTTGGCCTGTGTGCCCTCTGCGGGCCAGGATAGCTGACGGGAGGGTGCCAGCGCGCCCTCCCCCACCGGCCCGGCCCCTTCCCACCACCTCTTCCTCTCCGACACTTCATTCATTTATTTATTTGCTGAACCTCTGACGTCCCTGAAAGGGGCCTTTGTCCTCAGAGACAATCAGTGTGGCACAAATGGAAACGGACTTGTGTTTGAGGAAAGTCTAGTGTGTGTGTCTGTGGGGGCGGGGGGTGCGGTCTAGGCCGGAGGTGCGGGGGACAGCCAGCGGGGGGGGGACCCTGAGCATGCTCACCCCAGGCCACAGACCCCCATGGGCAAGGAACCCAGATCCCCAGCCCTAGGAGCCCTACGGGGCAATGGAGAGCAGAATCTCAGCTCCCCTGGCCAGCAGTCTTCCTCACAGACGCAGAGCCTGCGGTGGGCAGAGGGGGCACCGTGAAAACAGCCCGAGGCCACAAGACCCTGATGTGCAGGGAACAGTGCCTCAGGCCCAGGGAACAGCCTCCACAGGACCCCTGAGGCTGAGCCCTGCTGGCAAGTCTGAAGGCGGGAGAGGACTGAGGGGAGCAGAGGCCCTCGGAGGGCTGCTGGGAAGCCGTACTAGGGGGAGCCCTGGGGGCCTGGCCAAGGAGGACAGGACAGGTTTCCCACAGACTAACGAGGAGGGTGAGTGCAGGGTCCGAGCCGGTGGCGGGGCGAGGCCTTGGGGGAGGCGAGAGCCCTCAAGTCTGGTGGGTCTCAAGACAGCGGCTGGATCTGTGGGCGGGACTCAGAGGAGGGCATGTTTAGAGGGTGAATGATTCAGGGTTAGGCTGGCTGAGCCCTGGGGGGGGGGGAGGTCCCGCAAAGTCGGGAGACTCTACCCCCATCCCTGCCCGGTGCCAATCCTGGGTGAGGGACTTGGAGGCCACGAGGCCACGACGCCCAGCAGGATGGCGGAGGCAGTCTTATTCCCAGAGGGCTTCCTGGTTGAGGCGTTTGCGGCTGGAGGGAGAAATGGGCAGAGAAGCACAGCTCGTAGGCGGGGGCTGCTGCCTATTCCCTCCTGGCAGGGCCTGCGCCCTCGGCGAATCCCCTGTGCCAGCACCACCTCATCTCAGGCGCTGCTCTGGTGGGCTCCTGCCTCCCACCCGGCACAGTGCACTCCGGGGCGGGGAGGCGGAGAGTCAGCAGGTGCCGGTGTGGGCTGGCCTGGCCGAGTGAGGGTGAGGGCCGCCGTGCGGGCCCGTGCTGTCTGTCCAGCGGCTGCTTGTCCGTCTTGTCCACAAGACGGTTGGGGTGACGGGACCCCCGGCCACCGGGACTGCTATCTCAGAAGTGGGGGCAGAAGGCCGAGCAGGAAGCCGTGGAAAGAACCCCTCTGCCCAGGGTCAGGCAGGCCGCACGCAGGGTCCCCAGGTCCCCGTGGAGAGGGCCATCTTGCGAAGGGCACTGACGGCCCCAGGCGTGGGCAGGGCTCAGGACTCAGGCCCCCTGGAACCTGCAGGTAAGTCCCTAATATTGGCTCCCTCTGGGGCATCCCCTGAGCCAAGGTTGCGGGACCTCCCCGAGGCCCTCCGGGGCTGAGCTCTGGGGCCGTGGGTGCCTCACTCAGTCCCTCATCCACCAGTGCCCCGGACCTGCCCACTCAGCGGCCTGTCCTCCCGGGCGGCGTCTGGTGCCCTGGAGAGCTCACAGGCAGGGCTGCTGGCTACGGTGAGCAGGGCTGCTGGCTGCGGTGACCGCCCGCTGGGCCCCTGCCAGCCCGTCTCAGGCCTCAAGCTGCAGAGGGCAGGGTGAAAGGGGGACGTCGTCCCTCGTGTGAGCTGCATGGGGCCCCAGGGAACCCCTGGGGTTCTGCCGTGAGCTCTCCCCTGCGCAGCAGACACCCCCGGCCATGGCCTCAGCCCACCCTCTGCCGTGGCCCAGGACAGGCCAGCACCTGGGGACAGAGTCCAGGTGGGATGGGGCCCTGGGGGATGTTGGAGCTCGACCGTGGGCTATGTTTGGGCCCCCCGCTGCCTGCTGCCTCTTTTCTGGCCTTATTCTGGGGCTCAGCTGTTGCCTGGGCCTGGAAATGACTGACAAGAGCCAATGGGAGTCGCAGCCCAGACTCAGGGGCCAGAGGGGCAGGTCTGGGAAAGCTGGCGGGGTCCAGGAGTGGCCTTCGGTCAGCCCAGGGACAGGGTCCAGAGAGCGCCCACTGTGTGTGTGGCCCGGCTAGGGGGATAGAAGGGTGGCAGGTACATGAATGGCAAATCCCCAAGATGTGGGGACAAAGTGGCAACAAGGGAGGGTGTCCCCAAGCAGAAGGCCTCGCTGGCGCCAAGACCTCCCGAGAGAGACCCGGCCCTGGAGAGCGGCGCAGGGCACCCACGAGGCGGCAGGACCTGGCAGCCAGCGGGAGGGCTGTGGACGCAGTGTGGAGGGAAAGCTGTTCTAGAGGCACCAGAGAGCGGCAGGCTGCCCGGCTCAGGGAGGGCCGTGCTCAGGGCTGAGCCCCCAGGGGGTTTCGGACCCCAGAAACATGAGTCCCTCCCAGGTCCCCCTCACCCCCTTCCTAGGGCCCAGCACCCCACTGCTCACATCGCTCTGGGGAATGAGAGTAGATGGGCCCTCCGGGCAGGGATGCAGCCCTCTACCCGCCGTGGAACCCCCAGGAGGAGCACCCTCCCTGGGGGGCTCCCTCCCCAGCAGTGAGGTCCTGGAGGGCCTGGGCCCAGAGGCAGGGGCTTCCCAGAGCAGGCGCAGCCGCGTCATGGGCTCTCATGGGCTCGGTGAGGAAGCCCAGCTGGGCGGGCCGCGGGGCGCACGGGACCCTGGGGGCTCCCAAGGGTAGCTGTGATGGGGGGGAAGAGGCCCCACAGGCCGCATGTGAGCTGTCTGGTCACGGTCACTCCTGGGGACTGTGCGGGCCGGGGGGCCCGAGGGAGGGTGGCGTGAGGGCTGCTAGCCCACACCAGTGTCGCCACTGTCCCGGGCCCCGTCCTGACCCAGATCTCCCCGCCACCTGAGCAGGAAGGGAGCTGGGATGTGAGATCAAGCCTCCCCCAACTCGGTCCTGAGAGACCAAGCCAGGAGGGCCCCCTCCTGTCCCGTTGTCCTGTGTCCTGCCTCCCCCCCCCGGAACCCACCTTATCTGGGGCAGATCGATCAAGGAAGGACTGGGACAAGGGTCCCGCTAATCTCTCGTCTCGGGGGGAAGGCCGGCCAGGTTGGCAGCGGGTGGGGGCGGGGGTGGTTTGGATTTCCAGTTGGCCCCATCCCAGGCGCCGACACCTGCCCTGGGTGCGACGGGCTCATTCTGCTGCTGTCACAGATAGCTCCTTGGGCGCTCACCGGCTGTCCCGGGGACAAGGGCTGGCACCGGGCTCTGGTGTGCAGGGAGGCGGGCACGAAGGGGCAGGCCCCAGGGGAGGTGTGGGTGGGAGTGAGAAGCCTGACCCCTTCCCATCAGCTTCTCTCAGGGGCTCAAACTTGCCCCTCGCTCCTGAGTGCCTGCCATGCACCTCCCTGTGCCCCACGTGGATGGCAGCGAGGGGAGTCTCCTGGCAGGGGTGAGGGGCGAGGATGGACTTGGGGTTCAAGCGAGTCCTCTCCCTCCAAGAACACGAACTGCCCCTGCACACTGGGTCAGATGAAGTAGCCACAGCAGAAGAGGTGGAAGGAGGTCAGGGTGGCTGGCCCAGCGACCGCACGGGACCAGCACAGTTTGGGCCCCCTGCCCTCAGCCCAGGCCCAGACTAGCCCCCCAGTCGGGCTCCCAGGACCCTCCGCCTGGCCCTGTGGGCCAGGGGCATGGGCACCCTCCTGCAGCCTCTGTCTCCCACCCTAGGAGACAGGCTGGCCTGTCCCGGGGTCCCTCGCCTTCACTGCGTCTCTGGGACCATGTGTTGCGGTGCCCACCCCTCCTCCGGGCTCGGGCTTTTCCAGTAAACTGAGTCCCCACACAGCCTCCAGGGCCCTCTATGCTGACAATCAGCCTCCTCCCCAGCTCTAGCCACAAATATTCACCAAGCGCCGAGCCTGTGGGAGGGGGTGGGGGTGGGCCCGGGGCCTGTGCTTGTCCGGGGGCCCCATGTCCACACACGTGTGCCCAGGCCGGTGCTGCACGTCTGCATGCGTGGGGGGTCAGGCTGATCAGGCCCCAGACCTCTGGGGCTCCCGCAGAGGTCAGGTCAGCAGGGTGGGGAGCCCAACACGCCCTCCTGGCCAGGAAGTCCCCTCGGTTTTTCCCCTCTGGGCATCTGCCCGCCGCGGCCTCTGTCCCTGCTTCCAAGTCCCGGGCCCCACAGACGCAGTCCATGACTAGAAGGTGTTACGGGAGCGGCAGCCGCACCCCAAGGCAGACGTAGAGGGCCCAGCACTGAGAGCTCCCGGCCCTCAGGAGCCCTGCACGCCCAGCCTCGCCTCTGCAGCAGGACCAGCAGGGCAGGGCGGGCCGACAGTGTGGGGGCCGCTCCTGGTAACCCTGACCCCTGAGTCCCCCAGCCAGCCCGCATGTCCTGCCAACACGCCGTCTCCCTCCACCAACTGAGTCCTGCGCCCGCTTGCACCCTAGCTTCCCAGGGACCTGAAGCCCTGGGCTGGGGTCTGAGGTCTGCAAAACCCCAAGTCCCCCCAGGAGCCTCCCAGGGCTGCTCCACCCAGTCTGACCGGGCGCCCTGGTCAGCCTCAGAAGTTTCTGGCAGATTCCCCTTGGTTCTGATGCCCACCCGCTAGGGCTCCCTAGGGCCCTGCTCCCCTCAGGCCCTCACTTCTGCCTCCCAGGGCCCTGGGCAAGTGCTCTGAGTGAAAAGGGCTGAGAGGGAGCCCCCTGTGTCTCAAGCCAGCTGCCCAGACATGCACCCATCCCTGCTGCCTCTACCCCAGCCCGCACCCCTGTGGCGCCCGCCCCCCACCCTCCAGACCCCGGCCCCTGCCTGGCTCCCGCCTCTGTGAGGGTGTCTTAACTTCTGAGTGTGGGCTGTTGGGGGTTTTGCGTGGAGAGGAGGCCTTCCCTCAGTCAGGTGTCTCTCCTTCATGGGGGGCGTCTCAGAGCTCCACTGGGCAGGTAGACACAGATAGGGGAAGGCCCTTGGGTCTCCCCTCTGGAATGGTCCCAAGTCTCCCCTCCCCCGCTGCGCCCCCCTGGCGCGGAGCCCGGCAGCCCACGGAGCTCATTAGTGCAGCGGCAGCCCGGCCAGGCTCGCTTTAATTGGGGCCGGCAGGACGTGAGAACCTGGGGACCCCGTGCCCGGGCCGCGGGGGGAGGGGGCATCTCCCCGCACCGCCCGCAGCGGGCCCAGATTATCTCGGCTCAGTGGGCCCAGCGAGTGGTAATTAAAGCTGCCCGCCTGGGCTGTGGTGACAGAGGGAGGCTCTGGTGCCCGCTCTGGCCAGACCTGTAGTGTGTGCCCCGCGCCCACGAGTCCGGGGAGGCCACCTGTGCTCCCCCAGCTGGCCTCCCGTCCTCCCTGCCGCGGCGCCCAGGGCGCTTGCCGACCGCCGGGACCCGCCTCAGCTTCCCCTCCTGAGCAGGGGCATGGGTGTGCCGGCCATTCCAGGACCCTCTGGGGACCCCGCAGGCCTGCCGCTGCCTCAGGCCCCTCCACAACCTACCAGAGGGCCAACGCCCACAGGGCTCCGGGGAGGCTTAGGATGAGCCCCTGTGTGTACAGGGCCCGGTGGCTGCAGGACGCCCGTGGCCCTTTGCACCTCCTAACTCCCCCTGAGCTCCCAGGCTACCCCCTTGGAGCCCTGCAGCCTGGACGGCTAGGACAGAGGGGCCAGCCTGGCCCAGCAGGGGTGCAGGGGATATGTGGGGGCACAGCCTTCCCTTGGCCTGACACCCTTCTTGGGGTTGCTTCCCAAAGAACAGTTCCAGAAGCCCAGAGGTCCTCAGGGCAGGGGGCTCTGGCACGGGCTGGCCAAGAGGGTCCGGGGCCCGGCTGAGTGAGAGATTGGGGCTCCCACCAGGGCTAACACACGGTGCAGGGGGGCGCAGGAAGCCTTGAGGCCAGCCCCTGGGACGTGGAGGGAATGGGGGTCCTCTGCTGCTGATGGGCCTGTGGTGGGGCCCTCAGCCGGTCACCCCCATGCCAACCCTGTCATTAGTTGATCAGGTTTCCCGAGGCAAACCCCAGGCTCCATGTGGTTTCTCTGGAGTCATAGGATCTGGCCTGGCCGGTCCTTGTCCCGGCAAGGCTGCTGGGGAGCCCCGGGGCAGGGGAGGGTCTGGACCTTCCCCTCCCCTGCCTTTCCAGAGGCGAAGGGGTGAGAGGCGGGCACCACCTCCTGAAGCCAGCAAGGGTGCGACTCCTGGTCTCACCATCCCAGTGACGCCCAGGACCCAGGGACCTCTGTTCTGGGCCCCCAACAGCCAGGGGCTCTCCCTGAAGGCCCAGAGGCCCCGTGCTTGTCTGCAGTTGGTCTGGAGCCATCTGGTGCCCAGGGGGGAGGGCGGGGGAGGGCGGTGTACACAAGGAGACTCCGGGAGCAGAGCTGTGGGTCCACGGGCAAGACAGCTTCCTCTTCGTTTAGGCAAGATCCCCCAAGCAGATGGGGCAGCCCCGGGGGCCCCCTTCCAGGCCCTGAGAGCACTCCTCGCTGCAGGGGGCAGCTCCCAAGGTCCCCTACCGCCATGTGCGCCCACACGCTAGCACCTGCCGTGTCCCACAGGCCTGCCTGGCCCCACCCGCCCTTGTGGGAACCAGGCCTGTGGAGGAGGGGGGCTGTCAATGTTTTACTACCAAACTTGAGAGGCCATCGTGACTCCAGGGTGGTAGCAGGAGAGGGGCCAACAGGCCTCCTGGGTCTGGTTTGGCCACATTTTTTCTCTCCGGAGACAGGCCTGCTGCTTCCTTTGGAAAAGATATTTACTCTTCCCAGGGCTGGGGTGCTGCTGCGGTGCCGGGGGGCTGGCATGTGCGTGCATGTGCGTGAGGACACGTGCGGGGCCTGGTGGCAGGCGGGCGTCAGCTGGACCCCCAGTCCCGGCGCCGGGCATACTGAGCCGACATTAAGGGCCCCAGGGCCAGCGGCAGCCCCAGACGGGCAGGTGGCAGGGGGAGCGTGAGGAGGGGGCCCACGGCTGGCTCCTTCCCCACCCGGTCCCTCAGTGTCCCCAGTCAGTCTGGATCAGGTGTCTGGGACAGGGTGCGGCAGGCAGCCTGCACTCAGCGATTGTGTTGTCCCGTCCCGGAGTCCAGGGACGGGGCTTCTCCCGTCTGTAGTCTCCTCTCTGACCCCAGGGCTCCAGGATTATTTTGAGAGAAAAGAGTGAGCCTCTAGCTGGGTGGTGGGGGAGGGATGCTACCCCCCCCCCCCAGGTGACCTTTGAGCCAGGGCTTCCAGGAGAAGAAGAAAGTTTTAGAGACCCAGAGGCCTGGAGTTCAGTTTGGAAAATCCAGGCAGGCTGCTGGGAGGAAGAGGTGCTTGGATCAGGGAGAAGGTTAGAAGCTAGGGCTGGAGGTGGGCTTCCGAACAGCGCTGCGGTAGCTCAGAGGGTCGCTGTGTGGAGCCCTAGGGGCCCCTGCGCCAGGTCAGTTGAGGCCAGCAGGGGGTACCCCCTGCTGCCCATGCAGAGGCCACTCTGGACCAGAAGGCGACTGTAGCTCTCCCCAGGTTAACCCCTGGAAGCTGAGGGAGGGGAGTGGGCAGGGGGCTTGGGCTTCCCCACGGTGGGGCCTGCCCGGGCTCCGCGGACAGGAGGCCGCTGCGCAGATGGGGCGTCCGGACCCCACGGTGCAGAGGCCCGGGCGTCCTCCGGTGCCGCCGCCCCTCGGCTCCCCACGCCCTGACCCGAGGCCTGACGGCTGGAGGGGGGCCTCTGGCCCCCGGCGCCCCGGCCCTCCCCTCCCCCACCCAGCCCGCGGTCCGGCCTGTGCGGGGCGGGGCCGGCGGAAGGGGCGCCCCGGGCGCCGCTCAAAGGGCCGCTAATGTGCGCTAATCCCGGCCTTTCAGGCGGTCGGCCGGGCTGTTGGCCCAACAACCCGCGTCTGAAAGGGGAGCGCGGGGCGCGGGGGGCCGCTGCCCCTGGCCGCCACGCCCCCGACCCCGGCGGCCCCCCGCCCCCGGACCCCGAGCCCGCAGGTGCGCGGGCGCCGGCCGTCCCAGCTGGGGAGACTGAGGCCCGCGGCGGAGCCGCCCGGTGGGGCTGGGATCCAGCCACTCCGTCGGGAGTGGGGGTGGGCGGCAGGGCAGGGGAGAGGAGGGCCGGCCTGGCCGCCCCCCTCGGGCTGCGCAGCGGTTCCCAGGCCTGGGAGGGGCGCGGGGGCCCCTCACGTCGCAGACGGGCCGGGCCCCTCCGGAGCGTGACCCCGGCTTTCAGCGCCGCCTCTGGCCCGGCCCCAGCGCCTCGTTAGGGATTTAATTAAGGAGCCGCCGGGGATTTGCATAATCTCCTAGCCCGGCTGGGAAGCCCCAGGACCGGGAGGGCTGAGCGCGGGGGAGGAGCCGGTTAAGCAACTATTTGGGCTGGGGTCTACCGGTCCAGGGGACAGAGGGTCCCTGAGGAGGCGAAGGGGCAGGCCGGAGGCAGGAAGGACAATTTTGTGTCCAGACAGGCCATGGAATTCCCCATCCGACTGAGGGTCCCTCCCCTACCCCAGCTGACTGAGCTGTAGACTCAGCTGGGCCTGGGGCCCTAGGAACCCGGAGGGGCTCCCCAGGAGGGCCCCCCCACCCCCCTCAGGCAAACAGTGAGTGCAAACATTCCAGCCCCAGCCCAGCCCCCGGAGCAACAGGCCCCGCCCCCCCCCCCTTCGTGGGGCTCAGTCCTCCAGTCCAAGGGCAGCTGGGGTCACGTGGGAGGGGTTCCCAGCCAGAGCCGGGTGAGGGGGTGAGGGTGAAGGCTGCCAGGCCCCCCAGGGCAGTGCATCTCCTTCACAGCCCGTCCTGGCCAGGGGGGTGCGGGGACCAAACTGGCACCCTGGTACAGGGGGATCTTCCCTGCTGCCTGCTACCTGGGGGGATGGTAACCCCAAGAGTAGAGGTTCCGGAGGGGCCTGAGAGGCCTGCTTTTCCTTGGGCCCTGTCCTCCCTGAGGCCCGCACCTCAGGGGTGGGGGGGCTGGAGTCTTGCTTCTTCTGCTGCTGGGTCTCTGTCTACAGGCAGTACAGATGGGGAGACTGAGGCACAGTCGCAGGCCTCCTCTTTTTGGCCAGTGGAGGACAGTGGTGCTCCTGCCCCCATCGCCCACCGGCATCCCGGACAGGGCAAGGCCATGACAGTGTGGCCTTGGGAAGATGGCCAGGGCTGAGCCAGGAGGCCCTTTTGGCCGGTGCCACAACAGCAGAAGCCCCCCTCCCAGTGCCTGGCACCCGTCTGCCCTGCGGGCATTCCCACAGCCTTCAAAGGGCACCGTGGGGCCCGACTAGGGCAGGGCAGGGCCTTTCATCTCCTGGGTGGCGGGCGGGCTGGAAGCAGCATGATCCCGGGGGGCACAGCCACCTCCCAGGCCCTTCCCCTGGCCCCCTGGTGGGCACTGGCCCCCTAGCCCAGCCCAGGTTCTGCCCACCACATCAAGGAGGGGCCCAGGGCAGCCTGAAGGGACAGGAGGCTGAGTCCAAAGGCCTGGAATTTCAGCCCTCCCCTGGGATTGACCTGACCCCAGCACCTCCCCAGGGCCCGTGCTGCCCTGCCCGGTGCCCTCCCTTCTGAATCCAAGTGCCACTCTGGTCCTGCGGTGGCCCCAGTGCCCTGATGCCTGGGCTCCATCCGCTCAAGTCCCTGGACCCCCCAATACCCCGTCCTTCAGGGCCACTCAGGCCTGGTTCCTTCTTGTCCTTCAGGTCTCAACCCGAGAGTGTCCTCCTTGTGGTGCCCTCCCTACCCGATGCCTCCAAACTCACCTTGCCGCCTGGATCCCAATATCGGGTGTGTTCCAGACACAGAGACCTGTGTCCAGCTGGGAGGCCAGCCCCACACCCAGCCGGTCTTGTTCACAGGACCTCCCATCAGGCTGGTGGGCAGGTGCGAATTACTGATGCCCCAAGGGGTTGGCCTCAGTCATCTGTGACCCCCGGGGACCCCGTGCATCAGCTGGGGAGTCTGGGTTTCTGACTCTATATGAGGAGCGAGGCGTGTGGGCCGCTGGCTGAAGCAGAAGAACCTTCTGGCCTGATGGGGACGTGGGGGCAGATGGGCTTGGGCCCGGAGAGGGTAGCCACCCTGGCCGCCAGGCCCCATCTTCAGCTGAGGTGGCTGCAAAGTCCAGGGGATAGAGGCCGAGGCCGATTGCGCCTGCCGCAGAGAAGCCAGAGGACCTGGTGCCCCAAGCAGGCCCTTGCTTGCCTGACGTGCGTGGTGCCTGAGGTCTTCCTCGGAGACACCTACAGTGTGAGGGGACTCGGGTCTGCCGGCTGCTGTGCAGGGGGGAGGGAGGGTGGGCCTCGGGCTGCAGCCCCCCTGCGGTTCACGGAGGTGGGGTGCCCTGGGGAGGCTCTGCAGGAGGCTGTGGGCACAGTGCACCTGCTCAGGGGGAGCTCCTGCACAGGCAAGGCTCGGGGGCAGGGTTGGGGGGCCTCTGGGGACTCCCTATGGGGGTCCATGTGTGGCAAGAACGTGCACCTGCAGCCCCCTGGATTTCCACCCACTCGCCACGCCAGGGTCTGTGGGACACTAGAGCCTACCTCCCGGCTGTGGGGGGAATAGAGCTAAGGCTCCTGGTTTCCATTCATTTTCACTTGTCTAAGAATTATCCTGGGCAGCTCCTGAAGCCCTCCCACCGCCCAGCCTTCTGTGACCCCGAGATTGGGGTAGCCAGGAGTTGATGGAAGTCTTGGTGGGGGGCTGCCCCTGAGGGCTGGCCTGGGGCTCCAGCCCCTACAGCTGAGCGGGCCCTGAGCCCAGCAGGGGCCAGTACTAGGCCTGGGGCTTCACGTGCACTCCTCTGCTCCCCGGACTCTCCAGACTCTCCGTCGTGTGGCTGGAAGGGAAGATGTAGCTCTTGGGGACGGAGAGGGCTCACCCAGGATCCCTGCTTGGAGGTGCACGGGGGCTGGCTTGGGGCGGGGGGGTGTGGGCTGGGAGGGCCCACGCAACGTGTGGGGGACCAGGGTGGGGCCACCCAGAGAGCCCGCAGCAGGGGCCCGCCAGTCGTGGTGGAGGAGTGGGCCCCGGCCCCTGTGGCTGGAGCCGGTCCCTCCTGAAGGGCCCTTTTTCCGAGGCCCTGGGGTGCGGCTGGAGCCCCCCTGCCTGCCCAGTGCCCAGCCCCGCTGTTGGCGCCTCCCAGCCGGGCGGCCACAACCCTGATGTTGCTTTAATAAAACAAAGTTTTTCTTTCGTGCGCAGCCTCCAGTGGTGAAAGGGCCGATTTACGGACGCCCGCGGCCCCCCTGTCCCTGCCTGCGCTGCGGCGGGGCTGGCCTCGGCCGGGTAATTTATAGCTTCAACTTAGCACACTCGCGCTGGGCCGGCTGGGCATGACTGGGGCCATTGATCCCGGGCCCCCCTGGCTGGCCGCAGAGGACGGCCTTTCCCCGGCGCTCACAGGCGCCATTCACAGCCCAGCCGCCACGCTCCCGCCCAGGCCACGTCCCTTATTAAGACTTTTTGGAAACTCTGTGGAACCCCGTGGGTGAAAACAAGCCGGGCTGTTTGTTTCGCGAGGGCACGCGGCCACCGCCCCCAGCCCGGCCGGCCTGGTCCGCAGGCGACAGGGCCCGGGGCGGCCGCTTCAGGGCGGTCTCGTGTGTCCCGTTCTGTTCGGCGGACACAGTCCCCTCCCGGAGCACAGGTCCTCGGAGGAGACCGGACGCAGGCCAAGTCCCAGTGCCCTCCGATCTGGAGGCACCCTGGCTGAGGGTCGCTTGCCCAAGGCCAGGACGTGGCTTCATTCAGGGGACACTCATTGAGTGGCCTTCCCTGCACCCTCGGCCCAGGAAGGAAGGCACCTGTAAGAGGGCCCGGGGGCCTCGAGCCCCATGGAAGCTCAGCGTCCTGAGGGCAGATGTGCTGTGTGGATGGAGCTTGCGTTCCTGGGGAGAACCTGTGCTCTGGCCGCTCTGGGGGGCGGCGGGGGGCCGTGGTGCCACATGGGCACACACCGCGTGCCTCAGCATCAGCCCCTGCCGTGCCCGCCCGCCCTGGTGACGCTTCCGGGCCCAGGCCCATTGCGAGGCCCGCAGACTCGGAGGGACGCCCAAAGCACGGTGTGTGTGTGTGTGTGTGTGTGTGTGTATGTGCGTGCATCTGTGTGCGTGTGTATGTGTGTGCGTGCATGTGTGTGTGCATATGCGTGTGTGCGTCCGTGTGCGTGTGTATGTGTGCTTGTGCGTCCGTGTGCGTGCGCGCGCGCGTGTGTGTGCGTGTGTGTGTGTGTGTGTGTGTGTGTGTGTGCGCACGTGCACGCGCGCCATCTACAGGTACCTGGAGCGGGTCTCCTGACCTGACGGCATCGTGCGTCACTCCTGAACCCTGTTCGCCGGCGTCCTGTACCTGACCAGCTCTCAGGCCCGGTCCCTGAGTCCTCTGGGAATCTGTCGCCTTCCAACCACCTGGACATCCTGCCGGACCTCAACATCCCCACTGGCTGGCCTCACTCACATTCTGCGGGCCATCCTAGGTGCCCCTCTGTGACCTCCCTGTGTGCGCCTGGCCCCACAGTGGTTCAGCGGAGGGGTCCGGGGGAGACGTGGGCGGTGGGCTGTCAGAGCTGAGGTCCAGGAGCGGAGCTGACCCTGCTGAGGGGCCCTGGCCTCTCTGCCCCCAGTGGCTGGGCACCTGTCCTGAGCCCAACAGGAAGCTGGCCCTTTGACAGTAGCTGGAGCCCCGTCCCTTTCTGTGTGCTGGGCTCTGTGACCTCAGGCCCATGTCCCCGGCCCGGCCCAGAGCAGGACGGAATGTGCAGGCTCAGGCCGCCGAAGCGGGTCCTCTGCCACAGGTAGCTGGCACCCGGGGGGGGGGGTCCTGTCTGCTGCGCCCGGAGACGCCTCCTACCACTGCTGCCCTCGGGGACAGGGAACAAGGTGCCGGCCTCCCGGGGGGCTGCTTGCTCCTGGGCCCATGCTCCATGTTCTCCGCGGCTTGTCCCTGTGGCCCTCTGCTGCTCTAGGTCACTAGGTGCCTGGCCCTCCAGGGAAACGAGGCTCAGGACCCCCGGAGCTTGCCAAGGTCGCATGTCAAGTCCAAGGTCAGAGCGGGGGACAGGCCAGGCCCAATTCTGCACCTTGAGGTGCGGGGGGGTGTGTGGGGGTGGGAGGTGGTTTCTGGGGGATGGGGTGGGGGTATAGAAGGGCTGGTGATGCTGCTGAGAACCCCAGGATCTGGGGGCAGGCGGGACTGGATGAGGGCAGGGCAGCCGGACAGGGCGCTCCCGGCTCCTTCCACTCAGGGCCCGAACAAGGAAGTGAGCAGGTGGCCGTCGCCTCCCCGGTCTCTGCCACAGCTCCATGGCCCACAGGGGCTCCGCGCTGCTCCTCTGAGTGAGGAAGAGCTCTGTGAAGGAACTAGGGAGGGGTGACAGAGCCCCTGGGCTCCCGCGCGGCAGGTGACGCCCCTGGAGCTCAGGAGGCAGGAAACTTGCAAGTGCAGCGGGGAAGGGATGACCGGCCCACGTTCCCGGCTCGCAGCCCGCTGCGGCTCGGGGCCTGAGCCTCACCCAGGGGACTGGGGCACAGGGTGCTGTGTGGGGGCACTGGGGACCCCGGGCTCTGGCCCGTTTCTGTGGAGATGAGATTTTTCTGTTCGCTCCCCATCTTAAAGGGTCAGTGGTGGGGGCCTGGCTGGGGGTGGGCAGCCCCAGGGCAAGAGCCCGGCAGGGTTAACGAGCTGCCTCCACTCCCTCCCTTAGAGTCGGGTCATTAAAACCCCATCTCCTGCCTATGTCCCAGCCCTCCCGGGGCCTCCCGGGCCTTTGTCTCACTTTCTAAGGCTCTGACAGGATTGGAGGGGTGGGGGCCCAGGAAGAGAAGGGGGCCTGCAGCGCACAAAGCCCCCGCCCCCCGCCCCGGCGCCTCTTTTGCCAGGATGCCAGCCCCGAGCCACTCCCAGGATGCCCTCCTCCGGGGGCTGGCACGGGCTGGGCTGGGCAGGCATCCCCCCAGCCTGGCCTAGGACGGACCCGCCCTGGCCGCACCCCCACGGCCACCCCTGCGGGGAGGAGCCCCCAGCCCTGCTCACCTTTGCCCACGCTCGGCTGCAGGTTGCTAGGAGCTGGCTGGGGGGGTGGGGGCGTGTGGCCTGCGGCCGGGCCGGTGGAGGAGCCGGGCAGGGAGGCGAGCGCCCAGTGACAAAGCCCGCCTGTGATTAAGTCATCTGCCCCATGGCACCACACAGCCCACCGAGGGCCACTGCTGCCCAGCCAGACTCCTGGGGCCAGGCTCGCAGACCCCCACCCACGGTCAGGGGTGTCTGCCTCCACCTGCCTCACCCTCCTGCGCGGCCTGTAGTTCTGGCCTGACGGGCCGGTGACCCCGGCCAAGGGCCCCTCGCCTCAGGGAGCCTATCTGTCCTTCCGGCCGCAGAGCGGGACTTGCGGACCCCACACGCCCCAGGGCCCTGACCCTCCCCAGTCCCCCACCTTGAGGCCCCGTGGCCTTTCTTACCCCGAGCTCCCATCTGAGCCAGACGTGCTGCCACGGGGCCCCAGGAAAATGGGCAGAGGGTGGGAGGGTGGGCCACCTTGCTTCAGGAAAGGAAGGAGGGAGCCACCCAGCTGCCTTCCCTGCTATCCCCAGTGCCCCCCAAAACAGATCTCCCAGGGGCCTCATTCCTCCCTGGGGGCCTCCCAGCTAGGCTGGTCTTCCCCTGTCCCGCCTCCATGAGAAACTACATCAGCTCCCTCCCTGACCCCTCACCAGGGGCCTGCTGTTCCCCTGGGCATTTGTGAGGGGGAGGCCCCCGGGGCAGGGGCAGCCCCAGGACCACTCGTCATCTCACCCCTAAAATGGGCAGAGAAGGCTGGGCCCTCAAGGTGGGGCAACGGGCTGTGCCAGTGGCGGCCTCGGGGCCAGGCCTGCCCCGGATGGGTGGGACCGCTGCCCAGGCTGAGCCTGGCTGCAGATGGGGTTTCAGGATGGGGCGGGGACTTCCTGGGATTTGCTCGTAATCAGGTCCTGGGGCGGGCAAGTTTATCTGCGTCTCGGTCCCACACTATCTCTGCTGCCTGGGGAAGGGGGCATGGTGGCGTTCCGGCTGGGGCGCGGCCCCAGGGTCCAGCAGAGCTGAGGCTTGGGGCAAGCATCAAGAGCCAGGCCTTGCCCTCCCCAGGGGGAAAATGCTGGCGTGCCCTGTAGCGAGGAGGGGGGCAATCAGCTCCCGGGAAGCCCACCCAGGGTCCCAGGGCCCCTTTCTCCCCAGGAAGCTTCTCTGTGGCCCGGGGGACCTTGTGAGCACGAACGAGCTGTCCAGAGAGTGCGCGAGTGCGGGGGCCTTCCTGCCCACTTCCCTGTGCTCATGCAGGGGTTGGGTTTAGCTGGACCCTGGGACCTGCCAGGACCTCGTTTCTTATCCCAGGGGCTTGGCTCACTGTGTTCTTCTGGGGAAGAAGTCTCGGGACGGGCAGAGGATTCATTCTTGCTTTCAACCCCAAGTTTTCCAGCTCCGTCTCAGTTGGGCCTAGGACCTGGGTCGCAGGCAGCCACTCCTCTGGGGACCCATCGCATGGCCGCCTGGGTGCCCCCACCGTCCTGAGAACCTGCCGCTCCCGCCCAGGCACGGCCTAAGGAGGACGCCAGGCGTCCACCCTCCACCCGATTAAGCTTTGAGTGTTGCCGTCAGGGGCCAGG
Source organism: Spilogale gracilis (assembly GCA_004023965.1). Classification (NCBI taxonomy): domain Eukaryota; kingdom Metazoa; phylum Chordata; class Mammalia; order Carnivora; family Mephitidae; genus Spilogale; species Spilogale gracilis. The sequence goes on from PITA01003245.1 coordinate 77,379, forward strand.
GCTACCGAGCGCCACGGACTGAGAGCCTGTGGGGGCCCGGTCTCTGTGTCCGGTGTGAAAGGGGTCAAGACCTTGGGTCAGGTCCCATGTGTGCCCAGGGGAGGAAGCTCTCCTGGACCAGTACCCTTGAGCACCCCAGAATCTTCCCTTTGCTGCCAGGTGCGAAAGGAGCTCTGGGCTGGGCTGTAGCTCGGGGCTGGTGGGGCCGCCCAGGCTCTCGCTATGGCCACAGTCCAGCCACGCAGCCGTGGCAGAGCCAGAGAAAGCCCTGACGCAGGGAGGTCCCGATGAGGACGTCAGTCCCGGCCCACCACCTGCTGGCGCGGGTGGAAACGACGGGAGGGAGGTGTGCCTCCATTATGCCTGCTCAGGCCTGTCCAGGCCGGGACTTCCCAGCACCCTAGGCTGCAGCCCTGGAGGGGTGAGGACTAGGGGCGTCTGTGTCCCCGCCCTCCCACTCCAGCTCCAGCCTCCAGGGCAGCCCCTGCCTGCACTCCGGGTGGAGGTGGACCCCAGAAGGAGAAGCAGCCCCTTCCCTCACCCCCACACCCGGCTGTCCCAAGGTAGCTCTTGGCTTCCCCCTTGGGGACCCAGAGTCCTGGTATACAGCAGGCGCTTCTTGGGTCTGTTGTGGGATTGTCTCTGGCATCAACTTGTGGCCTCCGCCCCACCTGCCTCAGGACGTGCCACCCGCCGCCTGCCCTGCTAGAGCCCCCGTGCCCCCCGCACCTCTGACAGCACACCCACCTCTCTCCGCTGCCTTGGACTGGGGCCCACCCGCTCCGCCGACCCCCGGAGGGCCCTTCCCTGTCAGCAGGAAGACTCCTTTTTTTTTTTTTAAGGTTTTATTTATTTATTTATTTGACAGAGAGAGACACTGAGAGAGGGAACACAAGCAGGGGGAGTGGGAGAGGGAGAAGCAGGCTTCCTGCCGAGCAGGGAGCCCGATGCGGGGCTCGATCCCGGAGGTGCCCCGAGCATGGAAGGTTCGAGAGCACAGCCTCGCCCCCCAGCGCCGGGGCTGTGTGCCCGGTCCGGAAGCGTTTGCGGGACCCATGGGTGGCTCAGCGGCTGGTCTCAGCGGCGGCGCGGCGGGAGAGGCAGAGCGGGAGCCAGAGGAGCGCACACAGTACTGGGCGGTACGCGGCCTGCAGGGTGAAGAGATGGGGCTCTGATACCTGGGACAGGGGTGGTGTGAGGGTGGGGGGGGGCATGTGCAGGACAGGGAATGGGAACAGAAGTCAGCGTCAGCCGGAATCCTGGGAGCTGGCGCGCGCTCGGAGAGCGTGGGGCTTGAGTGGCCCTGGTGCTGGTCCCTCGGGAGGCGGCCCGGTCGGCTCCGTGCTGGGCGCAGACAGCGTGCCCCGGGGGGGGGCCGGCTGGTACCAGGGGGCCTCAGGCTGGGAGGTGGCTGTGGGCATTAGCGGCGGGGGGCCCCGGGGACGTGCCAGGAAGGCAGACTCCCACTGGCCTTGGCCAGGGTCCAGGGAGGCAGGCCTGTGCCTCCCCTGCTTGGGGCAGGGCTGATGGCTGCTCGTGGGTGGGGAGGGGTGAGTCATCAGCCTCGGGCAGCCTGGGAGAAAGGAGCACCCACACCTGCCTCGGTGGGCCCTGGGAGCACCCTCACTGTTCCCGGCGGAGGTGAGGCTGCAGGATGACATCACGTCTGCCGCGGGCGCCCCAGGGCCTGGCAGCGGGCATAGGAGGTAGGGGTGCTCTGCCCAGCACTAGGCCAGGTCCCCACCTTGACCCTGCCAGCCGTGGTTCATTCAGGGTCACCCTGGGGTCATCGGTGGGCGGGGCGCTGGGAGGGAAAGGCGGTCAGCCACCAGCCTTGAGCGGCCTCACCAGGTCTGAGCTGTGGCAGCCCGGCCTGGGGCCCAACCTGTCTCCGCTCCCCGCCCCCCCAAGGCCCCTGGTGGGTCACCCCTGGGATGCAGGCTGTGACGGAAGGTAGGGTGTCATCATGGAGCCCCCCAGAGCACAGGGCCAGGAGATGCAGTCACCGGGGGGTGCCGGGGTCCCACAGGACCCAGCTGCCGGGCCACGCCTTCCTGGACACCCTGGGTGGGACCCTCTGCTCGGCGCCCATTTTGCAGGGGGCCACTGAGGCCAGGCAGCCTTGGGGCTGGGGATAGCTGGCGGCGGCTCCGCACTCCCGACCTGGTCGGCACCCGCGGGCCAGGCTGGAGGGTGAAGAAATCCCCAGCGTGGGCCCTGCTCCTGGTGGCCAGCGTGCCTCCTGGGCCCACCCGCCTCCACCACTGGGGTGGGAGTGGGCCAGCGTGTGGGCAGAGACGGGAGGCCCCGCTGTCCTGGCCCTCCTCTGATGGCGTGCAAGGGGCTGGGGCCTGGGGCTGCTGTGTCTGCTGCCTCAGGGCTGGGCTAGGGTGAGGGGTACGGCCGGGCAGGGGACCAGGGCAGAGGGGGCTGGGCAGGCCCCGCTGCCATCTCCGCAGGAGAGTGGGGAATCTCATTAGCTGGAGGGCTTGTGAAGCCTCCTCACTGAGGGCCCCGGGATCTTCCCCTCCCACCGCCCTCCCTGTGTGTGCCCCGCCCTCTGGGGCTGGGCCTCCCCTCCAGCAGGTGGGACCAGGGCCTCTAGCTGGCCCCCAGGTTTCTGGCAGCTGAGAAGGATGCTGGTCCCCGGGTTCGTCCCTGCCTGGAGGGAGCTGGAGGGGTAGGTGGGAGCTCTGGGTCCCAGGCAGTGGCTGGGACGCAGAAGCCCTGGGGCGGCACCCTGCCCGCTGGGAGCCAGGACGAGGCAGTTCAGCTGTCAGCAAGGGTTCAGCCCATCGCCGCGGAGCTGGTGTTCCCGGGGCGGTGCAGCCCAGGCCCTCTGCTGACGATGCCCCCGACATGCCGTCTGCTGCCGGCCCCTGCTCTGGGCCCGGGGAACCCCCTGCCTGCCAGGGCGCCGGGGCCAAGGTCCCAACTTTGCCTCGGGGGGTGCAGCCCAGCAGCCTGAGCCTCAGTTTCCCCATCTGCAAAATGGAAATCCTGAACCGAGAGAGAGCTCCTCCCCTCTGGGCAGTGAGCCCTGCGCCACCGTAGCCACTGTCACCCTGGAGGGGGCCCGGCCCCCCTTCTCCCCCCTCAACCAGACCAAGCACAGAGCAGCCGTCACTGGGGTCCCCATCTGGAAACGATTGTGCTCGTGGCCCTCAAAGATATAATTAAAATATATTGGGTTTTTATGTTCTTTCCTCAGCTGGGGTGGAATCCAGGCTGGTTATGAAACAGGATCGCGGGGACGCGGGGCCCGGGAGCGTCTGACCCCGGCCCGGGCTGCCTGTCTTCGTGGCCTGCTCCGCCAGGGCACAAGCAGGGGGGCCTCTGCTGTTCTGCACCCGCGGCTCTAGTGTCTCTATCCTGTTCTGGGCGGGGGCATCTCTGGCCTGACTTCCCCTGGGAGGCAGTGAGCCGGCCCAGCCTCGTCTTGTTCCTCCTCCCTGGGAGCTCCTCCCTTCCCTCTCCCGGTGCCTGATCTTCCAGGCCCGCCTCCCCCAGGAAGCCTCCCTAGCGCTGTGGCATGGACCGCCCTCCCTTCCCCACACGGCCTCGTTGGTGGGGTTCGAGGGTCATCCTGGCCTCGAGTGCCCACGACTGGTTTGGGGCTTGAGGGTGCCTTGGATGGGTGCCTGCCTGCTTGAGGCCAGACCCTCCCCCAGCCCAGCCCTCCGCCAAACCACCGGCTCCAGGAGCTGATGAGAACCGCCACCGAGGCCTCCTCGGAAACAGGCAGCCCAAGGGGCAGGGCCCTGGGCCGGCCGCCGCCTCCTTCGGAAAGCCCTCGGGCTGCAGCACTGGGCCTCTCATCCCTCCCTGGGCCCAGGTTCCCCAAGGGACCAGGGTAGCCACAGGCTTCTGGGTGGGGGGGGGGGACAGCGGCAGGGCCCCCGTGGGAATGCCGGGAGAGTCCTGCTCCAAGTCCTGCCCCTGTGCTGCCACTGCACTGGGCTCCAGCCTCCCCGTGGCTCCCGGACAGGGGACAGGGAGAGGACAGAGGGCCCTGCAGAGCCATGCCCCCCACAGAGCGCTCCCCAGCAGCCTGGCCCCGGCCCCCATTTCACCTCTCCAGCCTTGGAACCGGGCACTGGCCGGGCCACGCACCCCCTGCTGCCCCCGTAACCCGCCTTCAGCTGCCCACGCCCTGCCTCAGAGAGCCCCAATCACTCGGGAATCCCTCCCCCGCAGCCCGGGCTCCCACCAGGTCTCCAGGCGTCCCCACTGCCTCCCCACAGGACACTGTCCTGGCCATCCACCCTCTGAGAACTTTCTCTCACACTGGGCTCCTCCTGGGGCCCGCTGCTTCTCTGGAGGTGGGTCCCGAGGCCGGAGCAGTGGCCGCCCCTCCCCACACTCCCCACCCAAGTCCCCAGCTGTGGCACCATCCCTGAGCCCAGGGGCTGTGAGCAGAAGTTCTTGGAGGGGCACATGAGGACTCTGGGAGCTTTTCTGGGGAGGGGCTCCTCCGAGAAGCCCCCCAGCCCCTGAAGGCGAGGCCCTGGCCAAGTTTGCCCAGCGGGGCTCCGCGACAGAGTGGTCCTGGGGTGACGGGTGGGAGGCAGGCGGCACTGTGCCTCGTGCGACCAGCAGAGCGGCACGGCCTCATGGCTTACTGTCCCTGTCCTTTCCTTCAGGTCTTAGAGTCTGGGGGCCCTAGTGTGAAGAGGAGGTTCAGAGCCTAGGCACGGGAAGGTGACGGCTACAGAGAAAAGCCTCGGCCTGTGCTGTGCCCTGGTCTGAGTCTCCCTCCTCCTCCTTGGCCCAGCCTGAGCCCCATCCCGAGCCCTTGCCCACCAGCCTCTCCATGCGAGGCCCGGGCACCTTCTCCTCCAGGAAGCTGGCCTTGCCCACATGGCCCCGGCAGGAGGGAGGGGCCTGTCAGGCTGGGCCTGGTGGGGCACTTTGGGCCAGACAAGCCTGGGCTCGGGGCGAGGGCACATTCCTGTTTTCTGAGCATGTGGGGGGGTTCCCAGAAGCGTCCAGAAGCCCTGGCCGGTGGCCCGCAGGAGAGCCCCAGCATTTCCCGCTTGGCAGGAGGAGCCAGGGGACGGGGGGGGGGGGGGGGGGGGGGGGGGGGGGGGGGGGAACGTGTCAACAGTAACCACCGCGCTTGCCCGCCCTCCCTCCCAGGGATTCCCACCAGACAGGGGGTCCCCGGCCCTGGGAGTCCAGACCCCTGGCCCAGCCAGTGCTCCTGTCCACCAGGCCCGCCAGCCGCCCGGCAGTCCTCGGCTCCGGGGCCCCTGCTCTGGGTCATCACGGTCCACGTGAGGACACAGAGGCCCAGGAACCCCTGGGTTATTACAGGAAGCCGCTGATCAGGGCAGGGTGGGGAGTGGCGGTGATGGCTGTGGGACCTCGGGCAAGTCACGTGGCCTGTGGGGTGGGGTCCCGCCACGGCCCGCCTGCGGAGGGGGAGTGGGGTGAGATCATGTTCTTGGCAGGCGAGCAGGCACCTGGCGTGCAGGGAGTGCTCCCGGGGGGGAAGCGGCGGCGTGGTGGGCACGTCAGGGCGGGCATCGATCCGGCCGTGCCTGCCTGGCCCGGGTGGCCCTGGGGCTGGGTGGGGTCTCCCCAGGGCAACACGGAGACCCCTTTGTACTGACCAGCATTCAGCCTCTTCCTGGAGAGAGGCCCTCTGCAGGGCATGCCCACTCCCCGTCCAGAGCCCAGCTCGGGGAGGCCCCCTCCTCCAGGAAGCCCCTCAACGCTGGGCTGGCCCATAGTGCAGCACCCCATGAAGAGGAACGGGGAACAGCATGGCAGGGTCCTGAGGCCCGGGCCTTGTGAGCAGCATGGAGTGTGGGGTCCGGACACCAAGCCCATGGCTCTGGCGGCAGGCTGTAAGGTCAGCTCCCTGTGCTGTCCTGCACCGCAACAGGAGCCCTGGAGTCTCCCCCCATCTCCGACCCCGCAGGGTCCGCCGCCTCGTCCAGGACTGGATGTTCCCCAGGACCCTGAGAAGCCCGGAGGCCCAGGCTACGGGGGCGATGGAGGGCTGAGCCCGGGCCACGTGTCCTGCTGCCATTGGGGGTGGGGGCAGGAAGGCCTGGGGGGGCTCCTGCTTTGGCTCTGCTCTGCGGGTGAGCTGCCTGAGGCCTGGATGCGGGGACACTGGGCTGGCCTGGCCATGTGTTTCTGATTCCTCGAGGCCTCCCCAGTGTGGGGCTTGTGCAAGAGGGGCCCCCACCTCGGGCCTGCCCCGTGTCTGGGCGGCTTGGCTGCTGGGCCTGGTGCAGGGCCATCTGACCGGCTGGGTCTACACCAAGTTCAGAGGAGCCCGAGGGCTGCTGGCCCTTGACCTCTGTGTAGCCCAGAGAGGGTGAAGGCCCCTCCTGGGGTCCGAGGAGCAGCAGAGCCGAGCCAGCCCCGTCTTTTGCTGCCCCATCCACCTGCCCACCGGTGAGCTGCCAGGGAAGGGGGCTGCCTGCGCGGCATGGTCTTGGCAGGGTCCGGGGGCCAGCCCACCACAGTCCCCCTCCCGGGCCATTCCTGCTTATCCCTGCAGTCTCTGCCCCTCACCCTGCCCTCCTCCAGAAGGTGGGCTCCATCAGGGCCGGGGCTGGGCCCCCAGGCTGGGAACAGTGCTTGGAGCTCCCAAGGCCCTCTGAACGTGTTTATGTGTGTAGACAACGCGTGCGCGCGTGCGTGTGCGTGTGCGTGTGCGTGTGCGTGTGTGTGTGTGTGTGTGTGTGTGTGTCTTAGGGTCTGAGGTCCTATCTCCTCTCAGGGACTGGTAGGGGTCTACCTACAGCTGCCAGCCCCTCCCCCCGCCTTCTGGTCAGTCCTGCTGTCAGGACTTGTAGCCATGGGCCCCTGAGAGGGCCAGGCGTGGCCTCAGCAGCTGGCTCTCGGCCAGGGTGGAGGGGCAGGGAGGAGGGGCAGGCGGGCTCTGGGCAGTCCTGAGGTCACAGGACACCCCAGGCAGAAGCCCTGGGGCCTGTCAGGCTCCCCTGCATGCTCGGCGCGAGACACGGCCTGCATGGGGCACCGGCTCAGCCCCAGGCCGGGCTTCGGCTGCTCTCCAGGCCCTACCCGCTCATCGCCTGGCCAGGCATGCCAGGGAGAGACCGCCCTCTGGCGGGACCCCTTGGGCTGCAGTGTCACTCTCCTGCCCTGTGAGGGAACATCTCCCAGCGCCATCCCACAGGCTCCCACAGGCTCCCCCAGGACACTGCCCCTCCTGCCAGAATGGCCCCCAAGGCGGCCTGGTCCCTTCCCACAAGTGAGTGGACACGGTGCCTTTGGAGACCCGTGGGTAGAGCGCAGATCCAGGCCGGGGTCGCACAGGCTGCCCCCCTCTGCAGCCCAGCTCAGAGCCCCCCCCAGGGGAAGCTGAGTGTCACAGGTCACCTGGTCAAGAGAAGCGTGGGCGCCCTCTCCCACAGCCCTGCCCCTGCAGGGTGGACACCTGGGTCGGAGGATCCCAGCCCAGGGTGGGCCCGGTGTGTGCCTGCGGGGGGCCTGGGGGGACCAAGGGGGGGCACAGGCCAGGGCGGTCAGGTCAGAGGTCACTGCCTCTGGGAACCAGGCCCCCAACGTACCGGGCACAGCCCCTCACTCACTCTGTCCATCCTCCCACCTGCTGTCTGCAGGAGGCATGGTCCCCTCACCCGGGGGTAGGGGGCCTGGGGGAGCTCTTGGTGTCCACACATTCATCCACTCGTGTGGTCCGCCTACAGACACCTGTGAACTGGGCAGCCTGGAGGCCGGGGGGCCAGGGGGGCAGGACACGTCTGAGTCCAGTCCACTCCCAGAGTATTGAGTGGGGGCTCGCGGGCCCAGCACACCCTGGGGCCTGGCTGGCGGCTCAAGGGGCCACGGTGCCTGCCCGCTGCCCCCGGAGCAGTGCCGGACGAGGGCGGCGCCAGGGAGGGAAGGGGCAGGCCCGGCTCAGGCTCGCCCGGACCCTCAGGGGTCGGTGGCAGGCCCCGTAGCTGCCCTGGGCGGGGTGGGCCTGGCCTGCCCTGCAGTTGGTGGGGGGCCTGGGTGGTACCTGGGGGTCTGCAGGGCAGAAGGGGGGCAGCACTGGCGCCCACAGCTGCACAGGGCCAACAGGGCGGTGGTCCCTTGATGCCCCAGGGTGGGGGTCCCCCGGGTCGAGGTCACTGCGCAGCAGGAGGCTGCGGTCAGCCCGATGGCGCCCCCTGCAGGCCGCTGGGCGCAATGGCTCCCTCGCAGCCTTGACAGCCTAGGTCCCACAGGGCGCACAGGGGCTCTTGGGGCCTGGGGTCCCGGGAAGGGAGGCCGCTGGGAACTAGGCCCAGGGTGTGTGGGGCTGTCCCCCACGTGCAGCCCCTGCAGGCACGCTCCCCACCTCAGGGCCCCCGAGGCAGCCTCCGCTGAGGCCGGCAGCCCCACTGGCCCTGGAGGCAGCCGTCTGTCCCCCAGCAGCATGCTGCCTTCCACCGCACCAGGACCTCCCTGGCGGCGCGCGCGGGACAGGAGCCTCGGGGGCCAGGGACGCAGGAGGCTGTGCACGTCCTGGTCACATGAACACGACGTGGCCTTCCCAGAGGACAGAGGGGCACGGGGAGGGGCTCAGCCCAAGAAAGGACAGCCGCTTGGCCACGCGGAAACCCTCCATCCCTTCTGAGGGCCCTAGGAGTGTTTGGGGTTCAGCCAGGGCTGGGGGGCAGCTGTGACATCGGGGGGCAGTCAGGGCCGGAGGGAACTGCAATGACCAGCAGGTGTCGAGGTGGTGGGGGCACCGAGGGAGGCCGGCCCCCTGTACCCCCATTCCACTCCTCGCCCCTGGGGCCCTCTCAGCAGGCTGTGGATGGACAGGACAGGGAGGACAGGTGGGGTGGGGGGCGGGCCTTGGGCCGGGCACTCCCCGCAGACCCAGCCTTCTGCGACAGGCCCTTCTGTCTCCCAGCTCCAGAGGGTGGAAGTCTGAATGGGCGGTGGCCCCACTCAGAGGCTAGCGATCACCTCTCCCCTCTCTTCCCCGACCTCACAACCTCCCTCACCTCACCCCCTGCCTGAGTCCCCCCTCCTGATGCCATCCCACCGGGGATTAGGGCTTCTGTTCTTGAGAGAGGGAGTCTCTGCAGGCTGGGGGGCCCTCCCTTCTTGTGTTCTAGGAAGGTCTGGGAGGCAGCCCCTGGGTGCCCCGTCCACAAGGCCTCTGTGGCCACGGCAGCCGGCCTGTGGACCCGACTTCCCTCCTGCTCAGCATCCCAGGCCGGCCCCCGAGTCCACATGCCCCAGCCTGGCAGGAGGCCACAGGCCCTGCTGGGATCCCACGCAGGGAAGGCAGGGGTGCGGAAGTCCAGCCCCGCGGCTTCATGCCTGGCTTGGCCATGTTTTCCCGGGGAAGCCCAGTGCCAGGCCTGCCCAACCTCGCAGCCCCGAGTTAGCTCAGGCTCCAGTGTAAACAGCCATTCAGCTGCACAAGGCCTTTTTGTCCCGAAGAGAGGCTCTTGGCCCAGGGCGCTGCCCGGCGGCCCGTGTCCTCAGCATGGCCAGCTGCCCCCAATGGCCTTCTCTGGGCAGACTCCTGGCCTGGCTCAGAGAGGCCCCGCGGGGATAGGGTCCTGGTGGCCGGCAGGCAGGCCCAGCCTGGCGAGAGCTGGCCGCTGCACAACCTTCGGGGCAGACCTGACTCTGCAAGGAGGAGCAGGAGCCCTGCGGCCACGGAGCCCCCTTCCCCCGCGGCCGGCCGGCCCCGGGCTGGGTGAGGCCACGGACGAGCTGCAGCTGTGGGCCCAGGGGCCGTGGGCTCCAAGCCAGACCTCATGTGAGAGAGCAGGGCGGGGCGGGGCGGGGCTTGGAGGCATCACAGGCCCTGAGCGGAGGAGGCTGCTGGTCAGTGGGGAGGGTCTGGCCTGCTTGCTGGGGGTAGCGAGGGATGGCCTCGGTGTGGGAAGGATGCTTCTGCGCAGACCTCGTGTCCAGGGGGTCTGAGCAGGGCTAGTGGGGACGGTTCCTGGGCGCCAGGACCCCTAGATGCACCTGGTCTGGGGGTGTCCCGAGGCTGCTCGCAGCCGCGTTAGAGCAGGGAGCTGGTGGCAGGCCAGCGGGATCCCCAGGGCGCCGCTCTGGGGCGTGGGCTCTAGAGAAGATGGTGCCCCAGGACTGGGAGACAGGGTGGGGCAGGAGACAGGAGGGTCACGAGGGCAGCAGTGGGCAGGCAGGAGGCCTGGAGACCGGGGGCTGCTTGGTTTCTGCTCCTCAGCAGGCACTTCCCTTCAGATGCTCCAGAGCTAACGTGCCCGCCACCTGCAGGGTCGTGGGTGCTCTGCTGGCTGGCCCCACAGCCCCCTCCCACTCTGCACCCTGGGTTGGCAGCCATGGCCGGCAGCACCCCCTGGTGGTGGCTCCAAGGGCACCGCGGCCCCCTCCCCGGGTCCATCCTGGGGAGGCCCGCCGGCTGGAGCCCCAGCGGAGTGTGGTGGCCCTGGGGTCCTCAGAGGCCTCCTACCTGGGTGGGTCTTGGATTCGGTCTCCTTGCCGGGTCCCCCGCTCCCTTTGGCGGGTTCTTCCTCCGTAGGTCTGGGCCCCACCCTCTCCTCCAGCACCAGCACCTCCATGTGCTGCTTTCCTCACCTGTGCCCTCGGCCTGCTCCGGGAGGACAGGGAGCTGTGAGCCGGGCAGCGCCACCCGCTGTGCCTGGGGATGGGCTCCCAGCATGGGGCCCCAGCCTGGCCGGACCGAGCGCACTAGGCACCGAGGAAGCCCCGTGCCGTCAGGCTGGACCCAGGGGTCACGCTGTGAGGACACAGCTCCAGGGTACTGGGTCACGGATCAGAGCCCCAGAGACCGGGGCCCCCTGACATCCCTGTGGGCCTCGCTTCTGCCTGATGCAGAAACCACCGGTCCCAGAGGGTCACCTTGGTCCTGCAGCTCCCCCTCTTGGCCCGGTCCCCGGTGCCACGTGGCCAGCGAGCAGGAGACGGAGGGAAGGGCCGTGCCACAGCGTGTTAGGGGTCCAGCAAGTGTGTGGGGCAGGCCCTTCCTCTTTTTTTTTTAAGATTTTATTTATTTGACAGAGAGAAACACAGCCAGAGAGGGAACACACGCAGGGGGAGTGAGAGAGGGAGAAGCAGGCTTCCCGTCAAGCAGGGAGCCCGATGTGGGACTCGATCCCAGGTCTCCGGGATCATGACCTGAGCTGAAGGCAGTCGCCCAACCAACTGAGCCACCCAGGCGCCCCAGGCCCTTCCTCTTGATGTGGTGCTGACACCCACCCGGAGACCCGACTCGGGAGACCCCGGAGACCCCGGGCCTTTGTGCCGAGTCACAGATGCCAGCTCTGGTCAGCGCTCCCCACCCACGTGGCCAGCTGAGGCGGCCAAGCTCGCTCCCAGGAGGCTGTGGGGTCTAGCCGGGGAACCCCGCGTTTAGCAGACTGCGTCAGGCCCAGTCGGTCGTCAAGCATGGGTGTTCACTGCGGCCACAAAGGACCCGAGCAGTGCAGGGACCACAGCCCCCGGAGAACACGGGCCAACCACCCGCCGGCCAGGGGCAGCGTGGCCGTGTGAAGGCAGGGCTGGCACCTCCTGGACGACCACGAGGTACACGGGTCACGGCCGCAGTGGCGGGGTCAGCCTCCAGCCAGAGCCAAAGACCTGCACCGAGCGAAGACTAGAGCAGCTTCAACACTTGAACCAAAGGGAAACTTTATTTACTCATGTTTTGAAAGCAGGCTAGTTTAAAAACGAGAGGTCAAGGGAGAAGAACGAACAGGAAACCTTCCACAGACAGACACACAGATGGGGGGTTTCCGGGTCAGATCTTCTCCATCTTGGAGATGAGGTCATCACAGATCCGGGTCAGTTCCTCATTTTCCTTAGTCTGAAGGAGAAAAGTCACATTCCCATTTATTTTTCCGAACACTTTATTCTGAAGTCCTCCCTACACCCCACGTGGGGCTCGAACTCAAGCTCCAGTCGCTCAGAGTTGCCCGCTCTCTGACTGAGCTGAGCCAGCAGGGCGCCCCGAGGCCCGGGGCCGCAGCGGGCTGCCTGCCCAAGGCGGGGCCCCCAAGCCCGGAGGGCTCCTCCCTCGCCCCTCCCCCAGGCGCCCACCTTCTGCTCCACCGTCTTCTCCAGCGAGTGGATGCGCATTTGCTCCTTCCTCAGGCTGGCCTGGAAGGCCAGGGCCTCCGCCTGGGCCTTGCTGCGCACCTGGGCGATCTCCTCGCTGGCCCTGGGGACACCGAGGACGGGGCTGAGCGGTGCAGGACGGGGGAGCCCTGTCCAGGGCTGCCAGACGCTCCCGCCCACACTCACAACTGCAGCTTCTCCTCGGCGTGGGCCTTCAGGGCCTGGTACCGCTGGCCTTCCTTCTCTATCCTCGCGATGGAGTCCTCCACACACTTCTTCAGCGACTCTTCGTTCTTTAGAGAACGAGCAGACGTGAACCGCGTGTCGGAGCCCCCCGTTGGGAGCCCCCCAGGCCTGACTTTGTGGACACGTGTGGATAGGTCCACCATCCAGGGGCTCTGGGATGTTAACCGGACAGCAGCTCTGTCGCGAAGGGTCACGCCTCACCGTGCCCCCCAGGTTCGAGAACGGACCCCCAGCCCCCACAGCTGCCGTGCCCCCGCACCTCTGGCGGGCACTGCTGACTGCATCACGTGACCGCGGCTGTCTCCCTAAGGGCCGTGCAGGCCCCACCCTGCAGCAGAGTTTGAGGCCTGGTTTCAGGCTGTGACAAAGCCGACAGCCGAGAGGCCCCGGTGCTGCCCCCTTCCCCTCGCCCCTCACGGCCACAGGCCCCACCTTTCAGCTCTGCCCTTTGCTTTCTTCTTCCCCTTCCAGGCCCCCCACCCCCAGCACAGGCCCGTCTCAGCCACTGTGTGTGTGGTTCCCGCGTACCGTGCGTGGGCCTCCCGATGGCCTCTGGGAGGGGACGGCTGCTTCGGGTGACTCCCCTCACAGAAGAAGAAAGAGTCGGCCGCAAGGGGAGTCCTGCCCAGCCGTGTGCCCAGAACGCACCCACCCGCGCTAGGCAACCCGCAAGCCCCAGGCGGTGAGGCCGCTGAGGTCCGAGTGGCCCAGGCCACCCTCCAGGAAGCAGCTACTAGCTCCTCGGTGCCAGTGGGCACCCTAGGCACCCGCTTGGCCTGCCATGGCTCTGTCTCCAGTCTGGGTCCCATGGCCCCTCTGCTCACGTCCCTGGACAGATAACCTCCCGTAAGCCCGGGCCCGGTGGCGAGGCGATGGTGCAGCCAGGGGCCCCTCGGTGATCCTCCTGGCCAGCGAGCAGCTCCCAGCCGTCAGCAGGGTGAGGACACGGGGCGGGCTGCTGCGGCTGACCACCACACCCTGGGACACGCCTGCTGGGCACACTTACCACACGGTAACCCTCGATCACCTCCTTCTGCTTCTCGAACCGCTTGAAGAGATCAGAGAAAGACTTCTCCGTAGAGCTCAGGTCTGCAGTCAGCCGCTCTTTTTCCTTCAGAATCTTCTGGAGCTCTGCTCTCGCAAGTTCCTTCTGTTTCTGAGCATCCTCTTGAGCAGAAAACAAACAAGCCCTGGGATGAGAGCAGCACCGCCCGTGCCGGTGCCGCAGGGGAGGGCGGGGGAGAGCCAGCCGCGGTCCTGCTAAGGGCCGGGCCACAGGGCCCCCTACGTGGTCTTCCAGAGCAAAGCCAGCGGGGCCCAAGAGCCAGGCCTGGGTGGGGGGACAGGAACCCAGGGCCCCACAGGGACACCAGGCCAGCTGACTGGTACTCCCTCTGAGCCCTGTCTGACACACCCAGCACCCAGAGGCCGTGCGGGAGGCACACCGTGGACACAGCCACCACGGGAGGGACCCCACTGCCCACCTGGGGTCTGGCCAACGAGCAGCAGCCCCGCCAGCACTCACCCATCGTCTGGTACACGACCCCCTCAAACTTGTCCATGATCTTCCTGCGGGGAGAACGGGGGTGCCCGTCACCACCTGCGGCAGGTGAACCCGAGCCGCCCAGAGCGCGCCGCGAGCCTCACCCCATTTCCAGGTTCTGGGCATGCAGCGCCTCACACCGGCTCCGCAGCAGCGCGTTCTCCTCCCGTATGGCCTCCACCTGCACAGACCACATGCCACGCGGCTGCCAGGTGCCCCTCACGCCCAGGGTCCCTGGGGCCACGTGTCGGAGTCGGGGGAATGGCCGTGAGGAGTCCCAGTCAGCCCAAGGACCTTGTGCCTCCCTGGTGGCAGTGGGGCCGCGGACACCGGGAAGAGCATCGTCCGTCAGACACTCTGGGGTCCCCTCGGTGGGCAGGCATGCACCAGGCGTCCCATCGGCCCCCAGGACGTGTGCGGGTGGACGGGGGACACCTCCTGCCACGGGCAAGGCTGGGAGAGCAGCCTGCAGAGGGGGAAGGGCCCGCTGGCGGAACTCCTGGCCAGCTGTGAGCAGGACAGGTGGCCACAGGGCACTAAGGCCAGGGCAGGACTTGGCTGCTGGCCGGCGCGGCCCAGGTCCTGGCCTGTGGGGGACGCCCGAGCCCCCCATGAGACGCTGGGGGGAAACACCGGGCTGTGAAGCCAGTAAGGGGACGCCCACAACTCTCTCTGCAGCCACACAAGAAAAGCTGGTGCTCAGAGCCCTGGATCCCGGTAGCCCGCGGGAACCCCACCTCTCCGTGCCCCATCCTCACCGCCGCGTCCATGTCCTTCTGGCTATACTGCAGCACATCCACGATGGCCCCCACGGGCAGCAGTGGGCCCCCGGGCCCGAAGACACAGGGAGGGCGGTTCGGCACCTGCAGGGGGACAACCAGCTGGGCCATCCGCTCCCCCACCCCCACCCTACTGTGAGGGAGGACAAGCCCTCAGCGGCGGGGGCTCCCAGGGCAGGAAGGAGCGGCTCTGCACCCCCTAGCGTGCCATCGGCCCGGAACCCGAGCCCTCTCCTGGCATCGCACAGGGAGGGGCACTTACGGGAGCGTCTGGGGCTCCCAGGAAGTCCAGGTCCACGAGCTTCGCCTCAGGCGGGCTTCCTGAGGAGGGCACGGCCACGTCCTGTGCACTGAGACCCGAGAATAAAGGCACATGCGCCCATTTCCTCCGAAGGCCAGAGAGCAGCCTGCATTACAACCACTCAGCTCCGCCTCGCGAGGTCGCGACCTCCACCAGCCGCGGGGCCCACCGAGCCTTAAGAGGACCGGCGAGCGCTGGGTCCCATGCAGTCCCTCCCCCCGCACCACAGGGGCTCCGGGGAGCTCCCCGCCCGCCTGCGCTGCCCCGCAAGCAGAGGGGAGGCGTACCTGCTGGCCGGTGGAGGAGGAGACCTGCTGGTCTCCGGAACCACAGGCCCTGGTCTCTGAGGGCTGTCCTTCAGGAGCGGGTCAAACTTGAGATACAAGGACTGTTTCCTCAGGGCTGACTCCTTGAACTGGAGGGACAGGCAAGTCCGCGGGTTCACGGGCATCCCTGACGGAGGACGGCCCTGAGGGCCGAGGCCCCGGGGAACCCCCAGCACAGAGCAGCATGCGCTCAGGTCCCCTCTGCACGGGAGCTCCGCACGGGCACCGCGAGGCCACGGCTGCGGCTCAGGAAGCGGCCCGGGGGATTCCCCGATGCCCGTCACAGTGCGGGCACCGCTGGTGTGCAAGTGGGCGCATCGTGAATTTGGAGGTGGCCGGTGGCTCGGGGCTGTTCAGAAGGCGCTCCCTTTGGAAAGGGCTGTACTCACCGAGGAGCCCCCAAACTGCTCCAGATAATCTACTTCGGCTTCCGAGCCTAGAACTGAGGAGGGAGGAGCGTTAGCACGGTCATCCACCGCACGTTGCGCCGTGGACCCCAGCGTCGGGGCCCCCGGGAGCTGAGACCTGCCCTCTCCCGCCCACACTAAGGACGCCTGGGGCCAGGTCGCCTCGTGGGGCTGTCTGCTGTGCTGTCCGCAGCCGAGCAGCAGCTGAAAAGCGTGACAACCAACTGTCCCAAGGGACCCAAGTGCCTGGGCTAAGAGCTACTGTGTAAAACTACCCTAGACTGCCCTTGGATTCTGCGTGATATAACTTTCACTTAAAAAACCTAAGGGCCTTGGGGCGCCTGGGTGGCTCAGTTGGTTAAGCAACTGCCTTCGGCTCAGGTCATGGTCCCGGAGACCCGGGGATCAAGTCCCACATCGGGCTCCCTGCTCGGCGGGAAGCCTGCTTCTCCCTCTCTCACTCCCCCTGCTTGTGTTCCCTCTCTGGCTGTGTTTCTCTGTGAGATAAATAAAATATTAAAAAAAGAAACAAGAGGGTGGCTCACGTCAAACACAAAAGTTAACTCAAAACGAATCAAAAGCCCAAATACAAGAGCTGCAACTCTAAAGCGTCTACAGAACGCAGCGCCGCTCCTTGTGGTGCCCCGCTTGGTGCCCCAGACTGCACACCGAAGGCACAAAGAACAAAGGAAAGAGGAGACTTCACGACTAACAACTGTGCTTTGGAGGACACCACTGGGGGAAAGCCCACACAGGGAGAAGATTCCTCCCACGCCACCCACCTAGGAAAAAGACCCTTAGCCAAGATAGATCAAAATCCGCACAACTCAGTAATAAGAACCCAGCTCGAATCAAACACCAGGCAAGGACCCAAGCAGACGCTCCGCAGAAGGTGTGAAAGGCACATGAAAAGATGCTTGTCACCAGACACAGGTCACAGCCCCCGGAGGGGGCACCCCCCCACCCCGCCCCGGCTGGAGGCTGGACTCCAAGTCCCAGAGACCCCGGGGGGGCTGCTGAGGTCGTGTAGAGACTGGGACCGCAAACACGGCGGCCGTGGGATCACGACGTGGTGTCTCCTCGGTGTCACCTAGAGCTACCGCGTGACCCCGAGTCCCCTCCCGGGCTTTACGCCCAAGACCGACGGACACTCCCGTCCGACAGACACACGCACGCGAAATTTCGAAAGTATCATCAAGCAAACAACCCAGAAGCCCATCAACTGGTGAACGGAGACCCCGCGGCTGGGAAAGGAACGAAGCAGCGACTCGCACTACAAGGACCCTTGAACCCCTGATGTTCAGTGAGAAAACCAGACCCGAGACCTCCTCGTGGGACTCTGGGGTCCCTGGGATCGTCCTGCCACAGACCAACCCCACGCTCCGGTCCGGTCTCCGCTCCACCGGGAGGTCCAGCTGCCTTCCCTCTCGTGAGACAAGTCCATGCCCTGTTCTCCGCAGAAGCTCAGAGCCCTGACCACCCCCGCACGGAGGGTCGGGGCCACGTGTTCCCCGTCTGGACTCGCCATTCCAACAGATTTCTCCAGCACCACGGCCCCGCAGCCTGCGTGCATACACAGAGCTCCCCTCCTGAGTCCGATTTCTGCTCCCGAAAACCCTTTACTGCAGAGCTGCGGCCCGGAAGGGTCCAGAGGTTCCGTGGGCAGCGTGCCGACTCAGGGAACAGAGCTGCCTAGAAGGCGGTCTTCGGAAAAACGCCCCTGAGCACGGGCACTCCCCCAACAGCCACCTGCCAGTGGGGACGGACGGGTGACTGGGGGACAACATACCCTCCGCGGGGTCTCGGAAGTGCTCCTCGTCCGGCTCTGCAGCAGGCTCCGTGCCCCGTGGGGGAGTGGGGGGCGCTGGCTCACTGCCCTGGTGGCCTGTGGGGGCCGGCACACCGGCAGGGCCCCCGGTTCCCTGCTGGAAGGGCAGCTCGTGAGGTCCAAGGCCCAGTCTCGTCAAGCTGGGGGTGGGGGGTGGGGTGCCACGCCGTGTCCCACCCAGTCTCCCCTGGCCGCCCTCCGCCCACACACACACAAAACGACAGCCTGGGCTGAGCTCGCGTCCCTACCTCGCCCGTGTCCCTACCTCGCCCGTGATGCCTGGGGTCCCGGCTGCAGTCTGCACCCCCGGTGTGTCATCCGTGGAAGCTGAAGGCACCTGCCTGAAGAGATGGGGTCAGCAGGGCCAGCACCCCAGCACTCAGCCGCCTCCCGCCCCATGAACCCTCTCCTCGAAGGTCAGGGGCTAGGTGGGAGTCCCCAGCAGAGCTGTCCCGACCCGCCTCAACTGCCCAAGAATCACGAGCTTCCCAGGGGGACTCAGCCCAGAAAGCAAACCCCAAGGGTTCACTTGTCCTCTTTCACCAGGAAGCTGGCAAATGCGCCAGAGTGAGGGTCCCCTGGGGCCGGGCCAGGCTGGTTGTGGGGAGGCAGCCTACAGGACCGTCAGGGTGCACTTGTGGCCGAGGGGCCGCCAGCACGCATCCCACCAGGATGCTGCCCATGCGATTGCTGGGGGGCTAGGCACCGGCTAAGCACCGCGCCTAGAGGGCAGCGCAGGCGGCTGCTCCGCTAGCCCTGGAACGGCAGACGAGATCCGCTGAAGTTCCAGGGTGTTTCCAGACGTTCTTACAAAGCACGAGGACAGCCCCTGCCCCCATGGGGGGAACGGAAAAAGGCACCGCTGTGTTTTCCGCCAAATCTCTCAGTAGCCTCCTGCAGTGGCTGAGCGACCCTCCGTAGTCTTGGGGTCCAGGCCATGCAGCTGCCTCCCGCAGCCCGTGTGTGCCCCAAGGCTGTTTCTCTGGCCTGGGGCCCACCAGGACCCACACTGCTAGGCACCATCCCGTTGCGGCCACCAAGTACTCACTGGCTCGGAGAGGAGTGCCCTGCGGCCTCGGGACCAGGAGACAGCTCCGTGGCCACAGGCCTGGCTGGCCTGCTCTGGGGACATTCTGGGGTCTGGGCCCCTCCTCCACCTTCACATGGGTGAAAGTTTGGGTCATCCAGCTTGTTCCTGTCCAGGTTGTAAGAGCCTCGGGGAAGGGGGACAGGCCCCTCATCCGCCTCCTCGGGGGCGTTTTTCTGCCTCGCCTCTGACATCCTAGAGGGAGGTTTATGGCCAGGTCTTGTCCCGAGTTCCCTCGGTGGGGCCGTTTTGCTGGTGGCATTATCTGAGAAATCAAATTCTAGCCCTATGGGCCCACTGTTCCAAGAGGTGGCCCTGTGGCCATCAGCTTCTTCCTTCTGAGGACTGGGGGCTGTGGCCCTTCCAGCCTTCAGGGGGCTGGCCAGGATGGTGTTGCCAGGACCAGAGGGTTCTTCAGGGCTTGCTTGGGCCTCGCCAGGCGGGTCTGCAAGGGGCCCTTCTTCACCTGCTCCTGCAGGGTGAGCCACAGGGGGCAGAGCAGCCCTGGCCGAGGAGGCAGGGACCCCATTCGGGCTTTCTCTGGTGGCTCTGGAAGGGTCTTCAGTTTGGTCTGGGGGAGCTGTCTGGGGAGGGTCTTCCAGGATTTCCGAGGTGAAGGGAACACTTTTTTCTGAGAAATAAGAATGAAGGCTTTCCTCCAAGGCTTGGTCAGGGCTCACAGATGTTTGTCCTGGAGAAGCCCCTTGACTTTCACGACTTTCTGGCACCTGGGGAGAGCACGAGGGATGCAGGCTGGCCGGGGGAGCTGAGAGGCGCCCGCTGGAGTACTGCCAAGCTCCAGAGGCTGGTCTCACATCTGCTGGAGCGGGGATGGCACTGGCCGCCATTGGTTTCTGGAGAATTCCATTGGTCAGTTTGGTGTCAACTTCCTTGGTGAACTGTTGGCTTTTTAGAGAGAAATTTAGTTAACACTAAGGAACCTGTTACCTTTTTAATTAGAACTTAATCTGTGAGAGAAAACATAAACTAAAAGCAGAAAACAAATAACGTTCCGTATATCCTCTTCTTGGGATTAACTTTCACAAGTACATCCTTATAAATTAAAACTGGTGGGCCACCGAGATGACGCAGGTTTCTGAGAGAGCTGAGACGGGACAAGTAATCACAGTTAAGGTTTTCTCTTCTTGCCGATTTCCCTCTCTGTTGGGGACCAAAAGCTACGTAGTCCAGGGCCTGGGAGGATCAAGATTTCCACTGAAGGGAAAGACTGGATTGAGAGCTCCTGACAGCACCCAAGGCTGAATTGCAAGCGGCAGGGAGACCGCAGCGGGTGTGGAAAAGAAAAGGGCCCAGAGAGCACCCTTCCTCGGAGACGTGCTCAGACACTTCATGATCACAGAAACCAAAGCGAGGCTGGCATGCGCGCAAAGGCAGAGTAAGGGAGCAGGACGTAAAACCGAAATGTATTTGGGGTGCCCAGGGGGCTCAGGCAGTTGGGCATCTTACTCTCGGTTTTGGCTCAGGTCATCAAGGTTCTTTCTCTGCCCCTCCTGCTTGTGCTCTCTCTTCCCAAGTCAATAAAAACTTGAGAAAATATTAAACTTGGGCGCCTGGGTGGCTCAGTTCGTTAAGCGACTGCCTTCGGCTCAGGTCATGGTACCGGAGACCCGGGATCGAGTCCCACATCGGGCTCCCTGCTCGGCGGGAAGCCTGCTTCTCCCCCTCTCACTCCCCCTGCTTGTGTTTCCTCTCTGGCTGTGTTTCTGTCAAATAAATAAAATCTTAAAAAAAAAATTAAAAAAAAAAAAAGAAAGAAAGATATTAAACTTACTCTACATTATCTTGCCACCTGCCCCTAAGGCAAGCAGGCCGGGCAGCGCACTGCGTGAGCTCAGAGCAGAGCCCGAGGGGCTCGGAGGTACGGGGCTAATGGCAAAGCACTGGTTCCCGCAGCATCCCCTGGAAAGGTTACAAACTGCAGCCCACCAAGCACCATCCACACTTACTTCTCTCTCTGGGTCCGGCTCTGAGGAGGGTCTTCTAGGCCACCTGTGTCCTCTAGGGCCAAAGGAGCCTCGAGCTTGCTGCTCATGCTAGGACTTAGTATCCGGTGTGTCTGTGGGTCCCGCAGAGGAGTCTGGAAAGTCACCTGTTGGGGGAGGAGGAGCCCTGATCAAGAATTCTGGTCTTCAACCGCTAAGGCAGCAGCGCCCCGCCCACTTCCGCACGCCCCCCAGGAAAGCAAGTCCCAGGGGGACCTAATGCAGGTCACAGGGCTTACTTTCATAGCTTTGAGTATGCTCCTGGGTGGCACGTTTTCTTTTTGTGACAGACGAAGAACAGAGAGTCTTCCGGTAAGTTCCGGTGGTGAAAACAGGAACTCACAGTTTTCTGCACTTTTGTCACCAGTGACGTTTTCATCATTGTAGATCTGCAGACTCATCCTGGGAAAGCAGACAGTTGGCGTCAGTACGAGGGCTATGCAGTGTGGACGGCCGGCCAGGGCAAGGAGCTGGCCTCGCGGGGCAGGTGCCCCCTTCCTGCACGGGTGGGGCATCTCAGGCAGCACGTCCTCTGCCGGGCAGCCCTTGTCCTGTTTTAGGACAGCTGCCACCTCCTAGGACAAAGAGCCGCAAGGGCCTTCCGCCCGCGGGACAAGGAAGAAGAGTCAGGTCCTCGCAACAATTTGGACTTGGTGGGGAAAGCTCGGGAGACAGGGTGCTGGCCTGCTGGAAAGCTAGGTCCCCCCGCAGGCCTCCACTGAAGCCCAGGCCACAGCACTGCTGCAGTAGGCTGCCGAGTCAGCCGAGAGCAAGAAAGCAGAAGGGTGCGGTGGCTTGCTCTTCCATCACAGGCTGGGAGTTGGGGGGGGGGGCACCATGGGATATCGTGAAGGCCCAGGCCCAGAGGAAGTGCTGGACAATGGGGCAACCAGTAAGATGCAGAATTCTTTGGTGGGGAATGGAGGAGCGTCTACACGGAGGCTTGGAGTCTAGAAATATATACCAGTGACCTCCACAGAGACCCCAAAGGCTCCAGAACTGTCCCCACTGCCGCTTCCCAAGGTCCTCATGATGGTCACCAGCATGACATTCCCAACCCAGGAGTCACCAGAGGGAACATCACAGGTATTTGCTGGTGGCGGTGGCAGGGGCTGAGGGAGCAGGGGTGTCCTGGAAAGAGGTGAGTCAGGGAAACCAGATGCCCTGGAAGGTTTGGGGGTGAGGCCCTGTGAGTGAGGGCAGGGAAGGGCAGGAGGGAAGTGGAGGGGAGGTCAGGGGCTCCTGCAGCCAGCTGGGGTGGTGTCAGCAGCCCGGGCTTGGCCAGTGGGCCCACATGGCATCTGGAAGGGGGAGAGAAACAGAAGGGCGACTTCCAGATTTTCGTCATCAATAACCAGGTAAAACTGGAAGGGGGCGTGACGGCTGTGGGGCACTAGAGGGAGGGGGGACAGCCCGGGAGCAGCCATGGCAGTCTGGGCGAGCTCTGGTTTCCACTGACAACGGGGAGAAGGCTCTGGAGCCGGGCCAGACCTCCCGGGGAACGGAGGTCCAGGTTGGAGGGCTAACAGGCCGGAGCCGCGCCCAGCAGCTGGGGACAATCAGCAGGACCGCGAGGGCTGGTGCAGCTGGAGTGGGCAATGGCCCGCCCGCGGGGAGGGAGGCGCGGCCCCGCAGGGCCCGGAGAGGTTGGGGGCGGGCCCAAGGGCGCCGGGCAGCGAACCGGGGGCGCAGAGGGTGGGAGGGGTACACTCGCAGGGCGCGGACACAGGTGATGTTGAGGGCTGGACAAGGTCCCAAGGTGACGGCGAGGGGAGGCCAGCGGGCCGGGCCGCGAGGGTCCCCGACACACCGACCTCCCGGAGGCCGGCCGAGGAGACCGAGGGGGAACCGTGGCAGGGGCCCCTCAGGCGTCTCCGCCCGCGGGCTGCCGGCGACCCCGGCAGGAAGGCGGCCCTGGAAGGGCGGCACAAACGCCGGCGGGGTGGGCCCCAGGGGGCGGGGGTGCCGTGCGGACGGCGCACCCGGAGCCGCGGGAGGAGGAGGGCCCGTTGGGGGTAGGCGCCGCCCAGCAGCCGCCGGGGTCGGGGCGCAGGCCCCGGAGGCTGGGGGACGAGGTGGGGATGGAGCTGCGAGCCCGGGACCCCGCCGCCGCCTACCTGCTTGCCGCCACGCGAAACCCAACGAGCGGAAGGCACCGGGTCCGGGAGCCCGCCCGCCCGCCGCCGATTCAAATACCGACGGTTGGCGCGCGCGACCAATCAGCGCGCGGCGGGGGCGGGACGCCCGCGGCGCCGCGGCCACGCCCCCCGCACGCGGGCGGCTCCACTTCCGGGGGGCGGGGCACGCCGGGCGCGGCGGGCGCCGGAAGCCTTCGGAGCCCCTGCTCGCCGCGCTAGCGGAGGGGCGCGGGGCGGGCTCTGGCGCGCACGCGACCGGGCTGCGCGGAAAGGCCAGGGCCTGCGAACCATTGGCCCGGGGCTCCGTTTCCCCAGTTGTAAAATGGGGCCGGCTGCAGCGCCGCCCCGAGGCGGGTCGTGAGATGAGGCCGAGCTCTCGCGGGGACTGTGGCCGTCTCCCGGAGTGACGTCTCCCAGCGCGCCTCCCGGCGGCCTGCGGACGGGACCGCGTCTCCCAGAATGCCCCGCGGGCGGCGACGCCGTCTCCCAGCGCGCCCCGCGGCGGCCTGGAAGCCCCGTGCCGTGGCCCGCCGGCTCGGAGTCCTCGGCTCTGTTTCCTGTCGGGGCTGCAGGGCTCTCCCTGACGGCGTCCTGGCGGCTGCGGCAGCGCGATGGACAGCCCGGAGGTGACCTTCACGCTGGCCTACCTGGTGTTCGCCGTGTGCTTCGTGTTCACGCCCACCGAGTTCCACTCGGCCGGGCTCACGGTGCAGAACCTGCTGTCGGGCTGGCTGGGCAGCGAGGACGCCGCCTTTGTGCCCTACCACCTGCGCCGCACGTCCGCCACGCTGCTGTGCCACTCGCTGCTGCCGCTCGGTGAGCAGGCCGGACCCTCCGCACAGGGTGCTCGGGCCGGGGCACCGGCCTGTGTCCTCCGTGGTGGGCGCAAGTGGCCCTTCGGGCTCGTGGGGGAGAGTCGGGGGAGGGCGTGCGCACTGAGGGGGGACGCTGGCCCCGAGAGCCGCGTCTGTGGCCTAACAGCTCGTGCGCTCTGAGCTGGGCCTCTCTCTTCCGCGGCTCCCGGGAGCCGAGAGGAAGGTGCTGGCGGCGGGGGGCCGTTTGCAGGGAGCGGGAGTGAAGGCTTAGAACTTTGGGGGCCGGGCAAGGGGGATGATGCTTTGCCCAGCCGGGGCAGTTCCCAGGAGGGGGGCATGAGTTAACTGTAGCAGGAAGGTGGACAGACGTGGGAGAGCAGGAGGCCTTGTCCCAGGCTTTGGAAGGTGGGTGGGTGTGGGAAAGGAGGCAGAGGTGGCCAACCCCCTGGGGCTGTCAAAGGTGCACAGGTTGGGGGGCGTGTGTGTGTGTGTGTGTGGCTGACACGTGGCCCCGGGTTTGGCCCGGGCAGAGACCCAGGTGCTCTCTGGGCTCGGAGAGGCCGGTTTGGCAGCTGGTTGGACAGGGGACTGGCTGGAAAGCGGGGTACTAGGTGTGTGGGGGGGGTTCTCTGGAGGATACAGAGCAGAAGCAGGTCTGGGAGGGCAGGTGGCTGCTGCGGGCCCTGTCTGTGGCTCAGGAGTTTCCAGCTGTCCTGCCGGGCAGCCTGGGCAGGTGTGGAGAGCCTCTTGGAGGGGGCTGGGTGGAGGCCGGGCCTGCGCAGGAGGGCTGCCTGCCCGTGCCAACGACCCAGGGCCTTGGTGGCACTGTGGTGGTCTCCTGGCCTGCAGGGTTTCTCTGACTGCTGTTGGGGTAACCATTTGGTTTTCCCAGCCTGAGGCCCCAGCACCCCTGTGAGGCAGGAATGAGGGGAATGTGGCTCAGAACCTGGGCTCCCGAGAGGGTCGTGGGTGGGCTTTCTGCCCTGGGAACTAAGGTTCCCACAGCTTTCTGGAGCCCCTTTAGCCACACCCTTTTTGTGAGCTCTGGAGTGGCTGGGTTACCCAACAGAGAAACCCGACCTTAGGGAGCTCAGTGACTCCTGCAGGTGGAGGACTTGGCCTTGTGGCCAGTCCTGGGGTCTTTTTCTTCCTTTTGACCTTGTTTTGAAAAAGCTTTGAAACTTTGTATGCATGTTCTTTGCTGCTATAGGATAAGTTACCATAAACGAAGTACCTTGATTAGCAGCAAACGTTTACTGTTATTTTGTGCCCTTAAACAGGCTCACATAGGTATCCATTATTTACTTCAGTCCTTTGGATATGCAAAGGGGCCCTCTTCTGGCCAGCGGGGGCCCTGGAGCTGTGGCCTTCCCTATTGTTCTTTGGTGACTGTGGAGTACAGATCTGGGCTCTGGGATGGGCCACGAGCTGATTTGCCTCCTCCGCGGGGGTGGGGTTGAGAGGCCAGATCCTGCCCCTGGGAGGGCCAGACTGTAGCTTGGCTTTGGGTGACGCCAGATCTTTGTATTTGTTTTTGCATCTTTCAGGCTTTCCTGTGTCCATAATCATGTATTACTCATCTAAAGCTAAAGTAGTATGTTAAAAACGTCTTTTCCTCATTGATTGTATTACTATCGTGGGCAAGGGTTGAGTTGGGCCAGCCTGGAGGCAGGTAAGGCGCACCTGCCCTGGGGTACCATGGCGTAGCCCTGAGAGCTGACCGGGGCTGCCCTTGGTGGGTACTGTGGAGGGAGAACAGTGGGCTAGCAGTCCTCATTTCTCCTGAGGCCCTCCCTATCCTTTGTAGGCTACTACGTGGGCATGTGCTTTGCAGCCTCAGAAAAGCAGCTCTACTCCATCAGCCAGGCCCCGGAGGCCTGGCGGCTCTTCCTCCTGCTGGCAGTGACTCTGCCCACCATCGCCAGCACCCTGATCTACTACTGGTCCTGTGATCAGTGGGCCCGCCACCCGCTTGCTCGCACCCTGGCCCTCTATGCCCTCCCACAGTCAGGCTGGCAGGCTGTGGCCTCCTCAGTCAACACGGAGTTCCGGCGGATCGATAAGTTTGCTACAGGAGCACCAGGGGCGCGTGTGATAGTGACAGACACGTGGGTGATGAAAGTGACCACATACCGTGTGCATGTGGCTCAGCAGCAGGATGTGCACCTGACCGTGACAGAGTCCCAGCAGCACGAGCTCTCCCCAGACTCGAACCTGCCTGTGCAGCTCCTTACCATCCGCGTGGCCAGTGCCAGTGCTGGCGTGCAGGCCTTCGACATCCGGTAGGTGTGCTGCTGGCCAGGGTGAGAGTGAGGCTGGGGCATGTCAGAGGCAGCCAGCCCCTCTGGGAGGTGATGGGACGTGGGGCAGGCTCCTCTGGCCACCCCTCCAGCGGGGCCCTCCCTCAAGGCCCCTTGTCCCCTCATACCGCCTTAGGTCTCTTCTGCTGCTTCTCCATGGCAGCTCTTTTCGGGGAGCACGTTAGGCATGTTTGGGCATGGTGGTACAGGACAGAGGCTTGGTGGCTGCCTTGGCCCTGCCCAGCTGATGTCTTCCCATCCCGTTCAGTGTTTGGACAAGTCCACTGTCTCCCACCTGTGACTGACCCCCTTAGTGCCTGACCTTGTGAGAGCCAGGCATTCTGTGTGTCAGGGGCCTGCACACCTCTGGCCCCTCCCTCCATCCCTGGGGGCGGGTGGTGGGTGCTGGTTTTCATCAGGCCACTGGGCTGTGCGTGGGCTGCCACGTTCTTGTGGTTGTGGGTATCCTGTCACCCTAGAGGCCCCTCGGCATCCCCAGCAGGAATGACAGCCCTGCTCTGCAGAGGGGCCTTGGTTCAGTGGCCCCAGCCCAGCAGCCCCCCACCCTGTGCAGGCTGAGCTCCACGGAGTATGGTGAGCTGTGTGAGAAACTGCACGCGCCCATCCGCAGTGCAGCCAACGTGGTCATCCGTCAGAGCCTGGGCGACCTGTTCCTGGAGACATTTGCTTCTCTGGTGGAGGTCAACCCCACCTACTCGGTTCCCAGCAGCCAGGTGAGGGCCGGATGGGGGCAGGTGGGTTCCCACAGGCCAGGTGCCCTGGGTTGGATGGGGGGGCACAGGGCTCTGTGGCCAGGCTCCCAGTGACCCTCTTGGCGCGCCGACAGGAGCTGGAGGCATGCATCGGTTGCATGCAGACACGTGCCAGTGTGAAGCTGGTGAAGACCTGCCAGGAGGCCGCTGAGGGCGAGTGCCAGCAGTGCTACTGCCGCCCCATGTGGTGTCTCACCTGCATGGGCAAGTGGTTCGCCAGCCGCCAGGACCCGCAGCGCCCTGACACCTGGCTTGCCAGCCGCGTGCCCTGCCCCACCTGCCGTGCACGCTTCTGCATTCTGGATGTGTGCGCCGTGCGCTGAGCCTGCGGCTGCAGCAAGGGAGTGGCCTAGGGGGCCCCCGGCGCACCCTGCTAGGGACCCCCAGCCACCATGAGGAGCAGCCAGGGCTCCAGGCCCTCATTGGTGTTGTCAGCCAGGAGCTGTTTCCTTCTGCAGCAGTGTTGTGGGATGGGACTTCAGTGCCTCTGCTGCCTTTCTTCTTGTCTCTCCAGGTGGGGACAGGTGCTGGACTTGGAACACAGTATGGTGTGGGGCCTGTTTCCAGAGCATTCTCAGGCTACCTGAACTGTCTTCTGGAGACAGGGTTCTGCCCCCATGGCCCTACCCTGAACCATTTGCCTTAATTTTATGTAGCACATCAGCCTTTCAGTCACATGCTGGACCCAGGTTCATCCAAATTGGTTGCAGTCTGTCCTCCTGGGTGGCTGCGGGCCCTGTGCCATTGTGTCCCGTCTGCACCCCACCAGGCTGCTCGGAGTGTCTGGCCGTGCAGAGAGCGATGAGTGCCACTCCAGGGTGAGAGCATTGCCGGGGACTTCTGGGTGGGCTGGCCCCTTCCTGCCCTGGGGGAGATCCTGGACTTCCTGTTAGTGGCTGGCTTCTCTCAGCTCCTTTGAGCTGCATGCTGGGGGGAGGGGGGTGCCTGTCCTCAGGAGGGTATGTACCTCTGTGCCTACTGCTACCCGGTGAGTCCAGAGAAAGGCCAGGCCTGACTCCCATCCAGAGAGGTACCCAGCCCAAGACACAGCGACGTCCTCCATGCAGACAAGCTTGTTGGGACACAGCACAGGGCTGGCCACAGCTTGGTAGGGTCCACCTGGCACATGGGGGGGGGGCAGTAGCCAGGCCATCAGGCCCAGGTGTGACTGGTGTGGTTGCTGGAGGGGCCCTCCTATTTGTAGCCCCAATAAGCCTCCTAAACCTGGCTGTTTGAAGCGGGGGTGATGGACCCAGCTGGCTTGCCTTGCCCGAGGCCACACTGAAGCCCAGGGACTTGGGAGCCAAGTGGCTCAGGCTCATGGGCCGCCATCGGAGGGGATGCTGCCGAAGGACTGGGTCGGGTTATTTTTACTACAAAAGAAAGACTTAGTTTTATAAGGATAAATTTATTGTTACCGAGCGATACGGTATTTAATAAAATGGTAGTGAAGTACATACTGGAATATTGTGTTTTTCCTGATAATTGAACGGATGGCGGGGACAAGCCGACCGGACAGGGGCAGCGCTGTGTCCATTTCTGACCCAAATGAGGCGGGAGCGGGCGCTGTAGGAGCCGGAGCCTCCGTTTCCCCAGCTGCCCGTCCTCACGGCGCGCGGGCGGACGCCAGGAGCCGGAGGCGGTGAGAGCGAGCGCGGGGCGTCGGGGAGAACCCACCCAAGCCGGCGGCCTCCCCTTCCGGGTTCCCGTTTCCCGCCTGCGCAGGGGCCGCCTCGCCGGGCCGGCCAATCAGAGGCGCGTCCTCTCCGGGTCTCGGCGTCTCCGAGCGCCCGCGCCGCGCGCATCCGACTCTCCCGCCAAAGCCCCCCGCCCCTCCCGGCCCGCGGAGGCGCTCAGCCCCGGCCGTCCCCCGGCTAGGACGCCAGGCAGCCTTCCCTCGGGCCTCTCTTCGACTGGCCGCGCGGCGTCGGGCTGCGGCCTCGCGTCTCCCCGCCCGGGCCCGGCCGCCTGGAAAGCGCGCGCAGCCGCCGGAGCTCCCCCGCCGGCCGGGCCCGATGGTCTCGCCCGCCGCGGCGCGCGCGGGAGATCCGGGGGGCGGGGCCGGCGGCGCATAAAGGCGGTTGGGGGCGGGGCGGGCGCGCGGAGCCCGTCAGCGCCGGCGCGGGAGAGGACGTGTGCGCCGCCGCCGCCTCGGCTGCCGGACCCCCGCCCGCCGCACCCCCGCCCGCCGACCCCGCCGCCCGCCATGGCCTGCCGGCCGCGAAGCCCCTCCGGCTACGGGAGCCGCCGCGACGGCGACCCCAGGTGAGGCGGGCCGCGCGCCCCGGGGCGTTCCGGGCGGGCGGGCGCTCGGGGGGGGGGGGCTCGCGGCCGGCCTCGGCCCTGACGCGGTCTCTTGCTCCAGCCCGCCGCCCCCCGCGAGATGGAGCCTCGGGCGGAAGCGCAGAGCCGACGGGAGGCGCACGAAGCCCGAGGACGCCGAGGGCCCCGCGAAGCCGGCGGGCGACGGCCGCCCGGACAGGTGGGACAGGTGGGCGCGGGCGCGGGTTTCCCCGGCCGGCGGGGGAGGGCCTGGAGGCGGCCGCTCCCGGCACAGCGAGGCCCGGGTGCCGGCCGGGTCCCCCCTGTCGCGGGGTCGCTCCCCGGGGCTCCTGCAGGAGCCGGCCTGCCGCGGGGGCTCCGCTCTCTGGGGGTTCCCGGGGGCACGGGAGGGGCGGCGGGGAGGCCTCTGTTGGCGACCCTCGCGTGGAGAGCGGGAGTCTGCCGGCACGACCCGGGGGGCAGGGGGGAGGCGGGGAGCAACGGGGGAGCCTTAGGCTGTCTCGGGCAGCCGTTCGCTTGTCGAGCGGCCCAGGGGGATTGGGAGGGGTCCTGGACGCCTGGAGTGCCCCGTGCGGAGGGCGGGGGCCGAGCAGACCCGGCCCGGGGAGACCGGATGCGGACGCGGAGAGCGCCGGGGCCTGCAGGAGGTGGTCTCTGCGTGCAGCGAAGCCTTTCCAGGACGCGCGGCTGGGAGAGCTCGCGGGGAAGCCGGTGCGCTGGATGCGGGCCAGAGAAGCCGCGAAAGCCCGTGGATATCAGGATCCGCGGTCTCCAGCTGAGGAGAAGACCTCAAGTCCTTACGTTGTCTTGAAAGTCCTTTGTGTCCCCGCGGGTTCGCCCCTGGCTCGGTAGGCAGCCGCCTGGGCGTCCTCACTCCTCGGACTCGGCAGGAGCCCTGGGCTCCTGCTCTTGGCTCTGTGGGTGCTGCTTGTCTCCCCGCCACTGCGGTGACGCATGGGTCACACCTGCGGGGCCCGCCGTGGGCCAGGTGCATCTCCATCTCGGAATGGGGCTGTGTCTTGTGCAGGCTCTTCCCTCGTGGTGCAAAGTAGACTTTGTGTTCGTTCGAGCACCTGCTCTGGCAGTGCTCCTGTCCTGAGGTCGGATAGGTCGGTGACTACAGCTTGCTTGATCTAGGAAGTTGCCCTTAGTTGTACAAAAGCTATTTTCTATTTTGTCAAATTCTGATGTAGCGGGAGGTCCTTTGTAAGCTCCTTTGAAGACTTGAGCACTCCCGTGGCCCAGACGTGGGCCTCTTGGTCCACTGAGGTCCCGGCCGGGACAACCTTCCATGTGTTTCCTCCCCGTATCTGCGATACAGTTACTGCGTCACGTGAACTTTTGGTTCGTTGACTTCAGACCCTGCCAACCATTTGTAGGTTCTGGAAACTTAGTTTTAGAAATCTAATTTTAGTTTATCTGGGTGAGAAAGCTGTAAGAGAAGAAATGGGAACTGTGCACAGAGATCGTTCTGTCGCTGCAGGTGCATGGGGTTTGCAGCTCAGGTGTGTCCAGTCGCCTAGAGTGGCAGCTGCAGTTGTGTCTAGTTGTGCATCTGTGGCGGCCAGTAGAAAATTGAGAAGGAAAAAGTAAAATGTTAGTTTACGTCTAATCTGCAAATAGATGTAGCAACAATTCTGACAGACTTCTTGGCATTGTTTTTTTTCAAATTGCTCTTTTGGTTTTTTTAAAGGTTTTATTTATTTATTTGACAGAGAGAGACACAGCCAGAGAGGGAACACAAGCAGGGGGAGCAGGAGAGGGGGAAGCAGGCTTCCCGCCGAGCAGGGAGCCCGATGTGGGGCTCGATCCCGGGACTCTGGGATCATGACCTGAGCCGAAGGCAGTCGCCCAACCAACTGAGCCACCCAGGCGCCCCTTGTGGTCCCTCTTTAGCTGTGTCTGTCCCTGTCAAATAAATAAAATCTTAAAAAAAAAATCGTATTGGGCACTCTTGCCTGTGCTGCAGGTGGTTTGTGGACATGGCCTCCCCCCCCAGTGGACTGTTTTCTCTTGGTCCAGCTGACACGGGCACATGGTGGGTGCCTGCAGCTTCAACAGATGAAGCCCAGAGAGGTTCGAAGTGAATTGCCCAAACTAGGTGAGCGGGTAAACGACGGAGCGGAGAGTATCCTGGAGCCCATTCCGTCGGCACTCTGCAGACAGCATCGGAGCATCTCCTGGCATGCTCTTTGAAAGGACAGGGGACGGAGGTGCCGTGGTTCAAACCCGTGTTTTCGTTGTATTGCAGTTTTACTACTCCTGAAGGCCCGAAGCCCCGCTCTAGATGTTCCGACTGGGCAAGCGCAGTTGAAGAGGATGAAATGAGGACCAGAGTTAACAAGGAAATTGCAAGGTATACATCTCACACCCTTGTGAAGTGAGATCTGTGGTGTCTCTGATGATATGTTAGCGTTGAGGTATGGGTTAGAGGAGGATTCTTCAGAGGCTGGTCCCTGTGCCGGCAGTATTAGCCCGAGCGCTTGTTCGAAGGGCGCGCTCCGTGGAAACTTGGGGGGTGGGGTCCAGCCTTGCCGGAAGCCGTGCAGGCGAGTCCGCTTACTGAAGGCTCTGCACCGAGCGGGAGGCGGGAGGGGTGCTGCGGCACGGTGCTCTGACCTACCGCACTGGGTTCCGCCATGCCAGCCCGCGGCGGCTCTCCCTTTAGATAAGGGGCTCCCTCTCGTCTCACACGTGGTTCAGGTAACAGCTCGAAAGTGGGAGAGTACAGGGAGGGGTCCCCAACGTGGGGCCTAGGAGCCCCTTGCCGTTGTGCCCCAAGTTGTCATGTATATCCAGGTTCTCACAAACTGCAGGCCTCTGCCTCGATTAACGGCTCAGACGATGCATTCTTACACATTGCTTCTCTCTCGATTACAGTCTGGGAGTTTTGGGGTTTTCTTTCCCTTTGAAATATGCCATTCAGCCCAGCTGACGGGTCTTTGAGTTGAAATGCTGTGGCTCATAATCAGTTGCAGTGTATTGAACTGAGTCTGCTGGCTCTTAATTCTTTGGAGAAAATGCTGCTCTGAGAGGGAAACAGGGTCAGCGTGGCTCTTCCCCCTCTGCAGTGCTGGTGGTGTTTACAGCGGCCTTGGTACGGAAGGCCCCGGGCACACGTGGGGGCTACATCCAGATATGTGTGTGGCTGGGCGGTGTGCCGGTCAGAAATGGGCTCCTCTGGTTTTGAATTTGTTTTACTGTCATAGGTCTCGTTTTCCCACCTGTGGAACAGGGTGTTTGGTTGGTCCGTGTAGTTTCTGTGCTCGGCTCTGAGGCTCCCTCACGTTACCTCTGCGTCCTGAGCTCCCGGGGGCTGTCTGCACAGCTTGGGGGTGGGGAACCCTGTGGGTCTTGACCTTTCTTTGGTCAGTTGCTCCTCACAGGCCTGCTCTGTTCGGGGCCATCCCTCCGATCACGCCCTTCCTGACGGAAAGCTGCGGCCTTAGTGAGCCCCTGCTGGTCTCACCTGCGGCCCTGTTACCAGAATTCAGTTCACTGTTCTCCACTGTGCAGGAGGAGCCTGCACACTGCACACCAGCCTGCCTGGACACTGAAAGTGGGTTTTAGTTGTACTGAAAGCCGGTCTTTTTCATCTGGGGCCCGTGGGAGAATGAAGCCCTACAGAAAGTGATGTCGAGGGCCTGCTTTCTTGGCTCCCACAGCCTGGTACAGAATCGGTGCTTTTCCACGCACCCAGGAGATAGACGCGGTCACTTCCTGGTGTCCACACTGTACTCAGTGCCTCAGCGAGCTGGGGGCCTGCCCTTTGGGAAGGGGGACGGAAATAGACTGTCGTACGAACTGACGAATGAGCTTCCAGCTTGAGGTGGCTCGTGGCTTCAGGCTTCGGCCGAGCTGCGCCCCGCTGGCTGACATACCTTGGCACGGTGGGCTCTGGTAGCCGCTGTGATAGCGGTCAGATGCCTCCTGCGTCCACAGGGGACAGCACTGGGGGGGCGTCTGTTTCCTCGATGGGAGAAGAGGAGCAGAACCCAGTAGGCACACATGTAAGTAATTGTGGTAGTAGAAATAAAATGTGGGGGCCCCTGGGGGGCTCAGTCGTTGAGCGTCTGCCTTCGGCTCCGGTCACAATCCCAGGGTCCAGGGATCGAGTCCCGCATCGGGCTCCCTGCTCGGCGGGAAGCCTGCTTCTCCCTCTCTCACTCCCCCTGCTTGTGTTCCCTCTCTGGCTGTGTTTCTCTCGCTCAAAAAAAAAAAAAAAAAAAAGTGTCTTTCTTCATTCACATTTGTTTTGAAAAGTGGGTGTCAGGAGCTGTTAGGGGCTTTTTTTGGCTTAGAGAGTCTCTTCGTTACATACGGCGCGGCCCAGGGTCGTTGAGGTCGTTGTTGGCTCAGAGCCTGGCTGCTCCCAGCCTTTGTACAAGCTTGGCCTGTAACTGACCTCCTTTTGAGAGAAGGTGACTGGGGGAGTTTGGAAGAAACGGGGCGACGGTGCCGCTCCCCTGATGTGCCCAGCAGGCCGCACTGCTCGGGGAGAAGGCCTGCCCTCGGGACTGCCTCAGAAACACTGCGCTCACTTAACTTGTATACCTTTCTGAAACAGCAATGTTTATTTTGTTCTCAGGTATAAAAGAAAACTACTCATAAATGACTTTGGGAGAGAGAGAAAATCCTCGTCGGGAAGGTAAATGCCATGTAAATGTTTCTTTAATTCACTAGGCCTGTCACTGGCTCGTGGGAAGAGCTGTGCATGGCTTCCCAGCAGCTTGCCCTGCGTAGCCCTCTCCTCCCTGCTGTGGGATTTGTGCCTGTTACGGACTACATACCCCGGACACAGTTCTGGGCTGTTCTGGGAGTAGCACGGTTTGGTACCCAGAGGACAAAGGGTCCTTCATCGTTACGTTTCAGCGCTGTCTGACGTAGTGGTCTTAATCTTGAGGCCTTTGTGTCCGTCTCGTCTTTAGTTCTGACTCCAAGGAGGCGGGGCCCACGGTGCCAGCTGACTTAGAGACCGACGAGAGTGTCCTGATGAGAAGGCAGAAGCAGATCAACTACGGGAAGAACACCATCGCCTATGACCGCTATATTAAAGAAGTCCCCAGGTAGTCTTGTCTCGCTGCTGCGTGCTGATAGGGCCGGGGGCCCCTGTGGTCCGGACTCTGGTCGGCTTCCGCGGTGAATCTGTGGGTGTACTTCACACCCACTGAGGAAGGGAAGGGACTGAAAACCCAGGGACACGGACAGAAACGAACATGTTGTGGTTCAGAGTGTTAGATGGACGGCTGCGGTTTTAGACGCGTGATGGGGGCAGGGGGAAGAGTGAAGTTCAGGTTACAGGTCGTAAAGATGGTGTTGGAGAGAAACAAGGACTTTCCCCTTCTTGTCCACACGGCACACTCTTCCTGCCTTGCTCCTCACGCGGGGTTGCAGAGAAAGCTCAGAGAGGGCC
This sequence comes from Spilogale gracilis, assembly GCA_004023965.1. Classification (NCBI taxonomy): domain Eukaryota; kingdom Metazoa; phylum Chordata; class Mammalia; order Carnivora; family Mephitidae; genus Spilogale; species Spilogale gracilis. The sequence goes on from PITA01003245.1 coordinate 111,681, forward strand.
TCTGTTTCTCGGGGGTACGAGGGTTCAGACACAGGTGGAGCATAGATGGCAAAGGGAGGGCAGAGTCACAGGGGTGGTGCTGTTTCATAGTCTCGGTTGGTGTATGAGTTTTGACGACTCTAACCTGAGTCCGCTCACTCCTCGAGCTCACGTACAGACGTGGACGGTATGCACGAGGACAACCTCCCTCTCTCCTGTAGACACCTCCGACAACCCGGCGTCCATCCGAAGACCCCCAACAAATTCAAGAAGTATAGCCGGCGATCGTGGGACCAACAGATCAAGCTCTGGAAGGTGGCTCTGCACTTTTGGGACCCTCCAACAGAAGAAGGATGTGATCTGCAAGAAATGTATGTCTTGGTCACGCTCTCGTCCTCTGTTGGGGTCACGTGATGGCTTGCGTGCAGGTTATTGATGGTGTGCGGTCTGTGTGCGCCCCCCGCCCCCGGGGTTCTGGGGGGCAGGGCAGCCAGCCAGGCCGTGGCCCTGTGTCTGCCCGTGTGCCGGTGTGGAGGGAGGGAACTGCTTCGTGGATTTAATTCCCTTTTTGTAGATAGAGAAAATGGAGTCAGTAAACCTAGTGTTATGCAGGCAGTTGTTTTGTTTATTCTTAAATTTTAAAACAAACGTTCTAAAAGGTATTTGAGTAACATATTGAACTATGAAAATAAAAGCTCTTCATTAAGGAAGCTTTTTATCGTCCCCCCCCCCTTTTTTAAGATGTTGTTAGAGGGGGGCACCTGGGTGGCTCAGAGGGTTAAGCCTCTGCCTTCGGCTCAGGTCATGATCTCAGGGTCCTGGGATGGAGGCCCGCATGGGGCTCTCTGCTCGGCAGGAAGCCTGCTTCCTCCTCTCTCTCTGCCTGCCTCTCTGCCTGCTTGTGATCTCTCTGTCAAATAAATACATAAAATATTAAAAAAAAAAAAAAAAAGATGTTGTTAGAGGGGGAGAGCATGAGCAGGAAGGAGGGAGGAGGGGCAGAGGGACAGGGAGAAAGAGATTTCCTGCTGAGCCTCAGGCCCCAAGCTGAAGGCATCTGCTTGGGGTGCCCCAGGTGCCCCTCCCTGTTGGTTTTTAAAATCAAGCCTAGTTGGAAAGGAGAGGCCTGGGTTTTTGCCCTAGGGTTGGGGCACCCGTTGCATAGGGAGGTGGAAAGGACGGTCTTGCATGCGCCCCTTCTTTGGGCGCCTCTTCTCAGCTCCCTCTTGACCTGGGCCTCTGCCTAACTCAAAGACAGGTTCATTCATTCAGCAAATACTGGAGTTTCTGCTGTGTGCTAAGGAAATTTATTAGAAACTGTCGCTTTTGAAATGATCCCTAACGTGGTTTTATAGATTTGGCCTTGCAGATGTCATAACATCATACCGATTTTTTCTCCCCCTGTGACACTGTGGTCCATTCTCTAGGAGTAGAAAATTGGAAAATTAGCGATTATATTATTCACGCAGCCCCTCGTCGTGGGGCCTCTATTGACGCTTCTCCGTAGAAGGATCATTGTGGGTGTGTAAGCAATCGCACCACAGTTGAGAACGGCAGGTGGTGGGGCGCTGTGAGCTGGACGGACGTTCCCCCTTGCTGTCATTGCCGCCAGCTCTCCCCGTGCAGGGTCCGCCGTTGGCGCGGGGCGGCGTGCTGCCGACGGTGTGTGTGTTCGGGGGGCGGGCTCGGAGGGCCTCCCCGCTTGGCGTGGTGGCTCACGCGCCTCTGCCCTCACTTGGCAGACACCCCGTGGACCTTGGGGAGATGGACACCGAGTCTGCGGAAAGCAGCTGCGAGTCCCAGACGAGCTCTCAGGACACCTTGGTAAGCGCCTTCCCGGGGTGGCCTCTCGCCGTGGGGTTTCGGGGTCGCCGTTGGCTGCGGCTGCCCCGGATGAGCTGACGTCGGAGCCCGAGTCTGGTTCTGCTGCTGCTGAAGGGCCCTCCCCCCTCGTTGGACACACCCAGTGTTGACTTGCCGGTGTCCCGGGGTAGGGGCCTTCCCGAAGGTTCTGGCTCAGCCCGCCTGATCGGTCCTACCACTTTGATTTGAAAGCAAAGCGGCTTTTCCCCTGTGATCCCAGGGCCTGCAGGCCTTGTCGCTGACAGTAACGCAGGCCTGCGGACCGTGGGGCGGCGCGGCTGCCAGGCCGTCGCTAATTACCTCTCCGTAGAGGGCGCTCGGGCCTGAGGGCTTCCTCCAGGTTTGCCGATTTTTAAGCATCACATGTTTTTGAAGGAAAAGGAGCTATAAAGGTTAAAAACAATAAAAAATTATGTCACGTAACCCTCTAGTTGCCGGTTGGGAGCCGTGCCTTCAGACTTCTCCGTGTGCTTACAGGCAGGCGCGCCTGAGCGGGGGCAGCGGCCCTCGATGGCTGTCCTAGGGGCCACCCGACAGCGCTTGCGGGAGTGCAGCGGACAGTGAAAAAGGAGGTTGAAACTAGGACGAGGAGAAGGCAAATATTTGTTGGGAGGTACTTACGCTTTCTGTGGGATCGTCCTGTGCGGTATTCGGACAGTTTAGAAGCCGATAAAGGCGCATAGTTGCCTTTTTCTTGCCTTTTTTTCTTCTTTTGCCTTCCATCTGTGTCCCCGCCGTGGCAAGCCCGGCGTGTGCCCTTCCAGCCCTGTGGTGCACCTGCAGCGCTCGCCCTCTGCCTGCGCAGGTGTCCCCAGTAGGCAAGTGCGAAGTTAGGCCATGAGGTCTAGCACATTACGGGTTGTTTCTGAAGACTGATGACATGGAAACATATTGAAGATGAATAAAAGCAGGATGTTTACTGATAGAATGATTCCAGTTTTGTGGAGATTTATGTGTGTATAAGACTAAAAGGATCTGTGACAATCTCCAGCGGTAGTGTCCTTAGTTTGGATCAAGAGTAACTCTTGTCCCAGCCCAAGGAACAGATTCTGAGTATCCCACCTGCAGAATCAGAAATTAGAGGGAGATGCTTGGGGCCAGGGGGGCCAGGGGGCCGGACCATGAAGATTGGAGGCAGGGGTCCAGGGGCAGTCCATGAGGAGGTGGCTCAGAGTTGGCTGGATGTGCTGGAGGGGAGAGAAGCTCGGGCCGAAGCCCTCTATTTAGGACTACACGCACCCGGGTGACTGCGTCCTCATCCACCCCACTTGCTGGGGACACGGCCATGGTGTCATCGTGGCCCCGTCTCATCGGCCGAACATGTTCAGGCTTCCTGGCTGCCCTAAGAGCGTTCTTTTTACAAGTCTTTTTCTTTTTTGATCCACAGTTTAATCAAGGATTACTTGTCTAAATTTGCCATTTCTTACATTTTCTTTAACTTAGAGTTATCTTCCTGCCTTTTTGCTCCCATTGCATTGACCTTTCGGGAAGATTTCAGACGGTGTTTGTGACGCAGAATTCCTCGTTTGGGAGTTCTGTTTCTTTAAGAACTAGATTCAGATCGAACACTTGGGTCAAGAATGTGAGTGTGTTAGGGCGGGTGTCCCTTCGGCCATTATTGGAGGTGCTGGATTGATGGTATGATTCAGGTGGCATCAACCAGATTTCTCCATTGTAAAAATAACCTTTTTTTTTAAAGATTTTACTTGAGAGAGAGAGTGAGAGCACAGCAGGGGGAGCTGCAGAGGGAGTGGGAGAAGCTGACTCCCTGCAGAGCGGGGAGCCACACATGGGACTGATCCCAGGACCCAGGATCATGACCTGTGCCGGAGGCAGACACTTGACTAATCCACTCACCCAGGCGCCTCTAAAAATAACTTTCTTTTAATGTTCATTTAAAATTTTGGTCTTAGGGACGCCTGGGTGGCTCAGTTGGTCAGGCCTCTGCCTTTGGCTCAGGTCATGATCCTGGGGTCCTGGGATCGAGTCCCACATCGGGCTCCTTGTTTGGCGGGGAGTCTGCTTCTCCCTCTGCCTGCTCCTCCTGCTTGTGCGCACCCGCTCTCTCTCTCTCTGACAAATAAATAAAATCTTTAAAAAAAATAAGTAAAATAAAATTTTGGTCTTAGTTGGTATAAATATTGAGTTTCACTGGGTTTACATGCCCTAAATCATAAACTCGCAACATTTGATTGTGTGAGCTTATAATTAAGCTTTTTTTTTTTAAGATTTTGTTTATTTGACAGAGAGAAACACAGCGAGAGAGGGAACACAAGCAGGGCTGAGAGAGGGAGAAACAGGCTTCCCGCCGAGCAGGGAGCCCGATGTGGGACTCCATCCCGGGTCTCCGGGATCATGACCTGAGCCGAAGGCAGTCGCTCAACCCACTGAGCCACCCAGGCGCCCCCAAGCTTTTTTAATGAAAAAGCAAGCCTCTTAGTGAGGTGCTTCCCGAGGCGTGCTTCGTTAGGCGCCGCCGCCTGCTGTCCTCAGAGCCGCTGTTCCGTTTAGTCCAGTCTCAGCAGGCTTTTGTGCTGAGCAGCCGCGCCTGGGCGGACACAGCTGAGCCGCTGGTGCCCTGCAGCACCTCGCATGCGGCTCCTGCCGTCCTCTCTAGCGCAGACCTTGGCCCGGGAGGGGGCTCAGCTAGCTCCTCCTCGGGCGGCGAGCATGTGCTCCGTGTGGTGGGATTCTGCTTCCCGTGTCACGGGAGGGGTGGTGGTGACCCCAGGCCACGGTGCAGCCCCCTGAGGGCCAAAGGGCCGGGGCTCAGATGCCGTGAAGGGCCCGTTCATTTCTGGCGGGCTGGTTGGCGGGTAGGGATTGGGCATATCCACCACGTAGAAGCTTGCTATTGTCGGGGAATTGTGACTAAGCGACGGGTCTGAGTTCTGTCCGGAGGACTCCCGCACGCGTGGACCTTGGCCGGCCCTGCTCCGTCCTAGCCCTGCAGCGCTGTGGGCGCGGGGGGCGGCGGTCACAGCCCCGTGCTTGCTGCCGCCGCCGCGCGTCTCCCGTGTCTCGGGAGCTGGCCCTGACGGTGCCCCTGTCTTCCAGGACGTGTACTCTGGCACGCCCACTAAAGTCAGGCACGTGGACTGCCGAGCGGAGGACGACCCTGACCTGGAAGCTTGTTTGACTGAGCCCTGGAAGGATTTCCCAGCCGTGAGCTAACCGATGCCGCCGGAGGCCGCCGCGAGCGAGGGTTGCCTCCACCTGGCAGGTTGGGGGCCGCAGGGTTTCTGTTCCTAGTTCTTCATCGCATCATCTCATGGTGAATCGTTACTCTTGCCTTATTTCCGTGAGAAACGTTAATTTTATGTATAGTGAGTATACTTTGCATGTTTTAAATTGTAAATGGAACTAAATTGAGGAAAACTGAACTTGAAGTCATCTTGGAAACATAATTGCTTAATCCCTGCCATCCTCCAAGTTAACCTGACAAGCATATCTTAGCTGGCTTTCCACCGGTGCGTTAGACATTCAGTGGTCACTTGTGGGGTGGCTGGCTTGGGGTTAGCTCGTGGGGCCGGCACGCGTCAGCCTTCTTTACTGGTCCCTGAGTAGTCTCATAATTGGATAACCTTAATATCTTTATGGAAACTTGATTTTGGGGCTTCTGTCAGTACATCAGGGTGTGGGTTTTTCCCTCATACAGAGCACTGGATGGTCAGAGATAGTAAATCGAGCTGTTAAGGGATTTTATGTAAGTTATACAGTCTTAATTTGGTATTTGTAAATAGCACTCGGTAGGCCTTCTACCTGTGATACTCCAAGAGTTAAGGCAGCAGAGGGGTTTAGAAAGAACATTTTTTACAGTCAGTTAATTTACATGTAAAATCGCTGTAAATGATAATGTGTACAGGTTTTCTGTTCAGATATTCAGCTGTAAACTTCTTATTAAGACTGTTATGTTTCTATTGCTTTTGTATGGAATGATATTGCAAAAATAAAAAGAAAAGAACCTTCGCTAGCTGATCTGTTATGTTGCCAAGTAGGCTAAGTGCCACGAGAACTCCTGTTCTGGAGGACCTAGGTACCTGTCCTTGCTGTGTGGCGCTGGGAGGGCAGCGCACGGTGGTGAAGGGCGCTGGGCCCCGGCTCCCTGAGCTCTACCCCGTGAGGAGGACCTGATTTCATGTCTCCGGGAGGAACATCCGCCTCAGGGGGCAGCAAGTGCAAAGGCCCTGGGGTAGGCGTTCGCTGTACAGACTGCTGGCAAAGCTCACATGTGGGAGAGACTTGGTAGCTGGGTAGGAGCTGGCAGGGCTTGGAGGCGGAGAGTGCTGGGTGGTGCCTCTGGGGTTCTGAGGAGACCTCGGGCCACACGGCGACAGCGTTGAGCAGCAGTGCTGTGTGTGGGGTGGAGGAGAACAGACTTCGTGGGCTGTGCGGGCGCTCCGGCGGCACCTCGGCCACCCCTGCTTCTTGCTGGAGCTCCAGCGGAAAGGCCCAAAGAAGGGCTGGTGGGCAGAGGAGCCGTGCTCACTGGTCTTCCCGGGGTTCGCAGGGCTCCCGTGGACACCCGGGCTCCTGGCACGGCCAGGAAGGTGTGCTGTGGGACAAAGCTTGGCTCGTGACGACCCTCCAAGGTCAGGAACCCTTCCTAGGTCTTCAAGGAACTCCAGGGCCTCCCCCAACAGAAGCTCAAGACAGAGAGGGGCGTCTGAGGAGACCTCTGCGAAGCCCCAGAAGTCTCAGGAGGCTCAGAAAGCTTCGGAGAGAATTCCACTGTGAGCACTGCTGGTTCACGCTGGACAGGCACAGGCAGGAGGAAGTAAAGGGCGGCCCTGGGCCCTCCCAGTTCCACCAGCAGGACCCACGGGGAGGAAGCCGAACCACCACCTGCCCGCTTTCTCCCTTTGGAGGGTGGGGGCGGGGTGGGGAGAATCCCGAGCAGACTCCGTGCTTGGTGCAGAGTCCGACCTGGGGCTCGACGGCTCGATGTCACCCAGAGACGACCTGAGCTGAGAGCACAAGTCGGCCGCCTCTTCGACGGAACTGCTCAGGCACCCCAAACAGGCTGCCTTTCTTTGAAAGAGTAATCCAGAGGGTGGCCCCAGGAGCCCAGAGGCAGAGCCGGGAAGCATGGAGCCCCGAGGGAGCAGGAGCAGGCCCCGGGGGCTCCTATGCGCCCCCGCCCCTCTGGCCAGCAGTGTGTGGAGCCGCGGGTCTGGGCGGGGCCCGTCGCTGTGCGGGGGGGTGTTGGGGGGTCGGTGGGGGCCGGGAACAGCAGGTGTGATGTCTAGCTCACAGGTCTTCAGACTGAGGGACTCCACACCAGAAGAGCCCCTCTTGGGAAGGAGATTCCGGCCTTCGGGCTGGTGTCGCAGGAGGAGGCCTGGAGGCCTGCAGGGGTGAGGAGGCTCGGTTAGCTGGCACAGGGGTGTTGCCCAGGTAGACTGGGCCGAGTGAGATGGGCAGTACGGGATGTGACATCTCATTAAGGTTCTAGAAGAATCATCCTGGCTACTGGCTTTTGCCTCACATTTAGATTCTGGGATTGTTCTTAAGCAACAAGGAATGTAGGCTTCGGGCTTTAGCTGCTGCCTTGTGATGCCGTCAGCACAATCTAGTATTTTCTATGGGAGTGTTACAGATAGCCAATAGGCTAGGGTGGAGTCCTCTTTATTCTTGACTCTTGTACATCGAACCAGGAAGTGTCAGAAATGAATTAAGCTTGTCTGGTGCGAATTCTTCGCATTCCGGGCTGATTGCTGTCTCGCTCCTATCTCCCCACATGTAGACGCACTCAGCTTATCGGCGCGGTCCTCCTGTGTCCCCCAACTTTCTTTTGTGCATTGGAAAGCCATTCTTGTTTCTTCCTGGTCTATCAGGATCCTCTCCCTTTGGCAGGGAGACGTCGGCGGAGCCTCTCAGGGGAGTCAGCGGTCAGCCCCAACCAAAAGCCTGCCCTTTGGCTTTCTGGACCATGTGGGTGGCTCTTCTGTTCAACGGAGGTCTTTCCATCCCATGTAGGCGAAGCCCCGTCACGGTGCTGACGCTCACATGTGCAGAGGCCAGCTGTCGTCCTTGAGCCTGGGCTGGCGGGGTGGGAAGGAGTGTGCTGTATGATCTCGGTTCTGCATATTTTATTTAAGGGTGTTTTGTTTTTTTTTTTAAGATTTTATTTATTTATTTGACAGAAACAGCCAGAGAGGGAACACAAGCAGGGGGAGTGAGAGAGGGAGAAGCAGGCTTCCCGCCGAGCAGGGAGCCCGATGTGGGGCTCGATCCCGGGTCTCCGGGGTCATGACCTGAGCCGAAGGCAGTCGCTTAGCCAACGGAGTCACCCAGGTGCCCCATTGACCACTTCTTAAAAACCGAACAGACAGCCCCCATTAAAGTGTTCCTGGGCTTCACTCCTAGAGGGAAGACACACGTCTGGACAAAAACGCATACGTGTGTGTTCACTGCGCTTGTGATCAGAGCTTCTCTGAACTGGAGACGACGCAGATGCCCTCGGGCAGGTGAGTGGTGGGACCTGGGCAGGCTGCTCAGGGCCGTGCATGAGGCCCCTGCAAGGGCCCCATGGGGTCCCCAGCCCCCTGGTCGGGTGAGAGTACTCTGCTCTTGCGAGACCTGACCCTCTGGGGAAAGGACCACTCACGGAGACTCTGAAGTACAAAAGATTTGAAAGCTCACATTGAAAGCCCACCGCGCTCCTCAGCACCCGGGCCCAGAATGACCAACACGTGCTCTAGCAACGTTCCTGGACTTTAAAGAAAAAGAAAAATCTGTTAACACCTTATAAAAAAACACATCACATGGAAAAGCATTACATGATCAGACTTCTTGACAGAAGTACTTTATGCTAGGAGGTGATGGGGTCGTAGCATGTTTAGAGAGAAATGTGAAGAGAGAATATGTGCACTAGGATTTTATACCAGAAAACTCAACCTCCAAGTATAAAGGGCACAGAGCACTGGGACACACGTGGGAGAACTCGGAACTCTGAGAACCTGCTTCTCCGAGCCCTTCCCGAGGAGTCTCCTGGAAAATGAGCTCTGACGGCCGAGAAGACCAGGACCCATAGCCGTCATGGTGCTGCCTGCGCTGCTGGCTGTGGGCAGGGCACATGGGAGCCGTGGGCTTAGGCTGCTGCCCCCAAGCAGGGCGGAGCCCCTCTGCCGCTGCACTGTGTGTGTGTGTGCGCGCGCGCGTGTGCGTGCGTGTGTGTGCACGTGTGTGTGTGTGTGTGTGTGTGTGTGTGTGTGTGCGCGTGTGCAGAGAGCCCGATGCAGGCCTCCATCCTAGGACCCTGAGATCATGACCTGAGCCGAAGGCAGATGTTCAACGACTGAGCCCCCCAGGGGACCCCATCTAACAATTTTTAAAGGCGAGGAAGTAAGGACTTTCAAGTCCGGCTGACAGCAACCTCGCGAGCCGGGGGACATGACAGGGCATGTGAGCACGCGCTTCCTGGGCGCCTTGTTTCAGCAGCTCTGAGCGATAGCCCACGGGCTGTCCGACCTGCTTATTGAGAGCGCACGCGTCCGTGCTCTTATACACTCACAGAACGGGGTGCGCATCTGCACGGGCCCCTGCCTCGGCCTGAGTCACCTGCACCCCTGTCCCTGCTGCTCAGGACACCGTAGGCCCCTGGTCTCCCCGCCTGTTTGCCGTCTCCTGATGCCGAGAGTGGTCCCACGGCTGGCATGGGCATGGCTGAGCGCTCTGGCTGCCCGCGCCGCTTGCCCATCAGCACCAGGCCACCCGTAAAAGCTGTTGGGTGCAGAGAAAGAGAACAGGAGATGGTGGTGCTGGCCCGACATGAAGGGTACATACAGAGTGCAGCAGTGCCTGGACGGGGGGGGGGGGCTCCCCCACTCCCAGGGGACCAGGTGGGCAGCGGTGCCCGGACGGGGAGCTCCCCCACTCCCAGGGGTCCAGGTGGCCGCGTGCGGGCTGCATCTGAGTGTTCGGTGCTCCTTGCTCTGAGCTGCTCTCCGCAGGCCAAGATGTAATGGCGGGGCTGCCTTTTCCTCCACGTGGTTCCGTGCATGTGGGGGCCCTGCTCTTAGGGTTCTTGCATCTTTTCTGAAGGAATGATCCTCTGCCCCTTAGAAAAGGTCTTTCTTGCTGCCGGGTAGCTCTGCCTAACACACCCACGTCAGCCCCCCACCCCCACCCCCGTGGTAAACAATGTGTTTTTCTACCTCTGTTGCTTACAGGGGGAGAAAACAAGACATCCTTAGGGAGAAGGACGGACAAGCCATTTAGAGACGAGGCAGTTCACAGCGGCCCGCAGGTTGGGAGGCCGGCCCCAGGCCAGCTCACGGAGCAGAGCGGCTCGAGGCGGGAGAGCCGGAAGGGTCTGTTAAAAAACAAGAAAGGAAAAGGAGCACTGTTGGAAAAGCCTGCGGGAAAATAAAGAAAACCGGTTACCTGAGGCATCTTTAATGAGATGGGCCGCAGCACCAGGGTGGGTCTCGAGGACGGGGACCCTGACACAGACGGGGCTGCTCACGCTGGGGGGGCCCAGCCGGCTCCGTCTGCCCAGAAACATTTCCGGGGCTTCACACCGGGAGTCCGTGCTGGGCCCGAGGGGCCTCGGCTCCCGTGGGCCTGCGTGTTGAGCCTCCTGCTCCTGCCCCACCGAGATCCAAGCCCCACAGTGACCTGAGCCGAGGGGCGCCCACTCCCCGCAGAGCAAGGGCAGCACCTCCAGCTTGCTTTCGCCCGGAGTTAAGGCGGGGTCTTTTTTCCCCAGCCTTTGACTTACTGCAGATGCGTTTGTGTGTGTTCGGTGCGGTTCCCACACATGGGCGAGCGACCCTGAGCCCCTGTGGCTGTGCAATGGGGGTTGTGGGTGGCGCCTCCCGGCAGGGTATCCCAGCACCACCACGGGACAGCTTCGTCCTCGCCAGGGACCCCGCGGTTGTGGGTGTGACAGGGAGATGCCCGGCCCGTGCAGAGGGGCACAGACCCAAACGCGTGTGCGCTGCTGCAAAACAGCGGGGGTCTGGACGCCCGTCCTCTGGGCTCGGATTGCCCCCAGTGAAAACCTTTGCACAAAGCTGGCTCCACCCCTGCTGCCTTCCACTCTGAGCCCCTGAGCCCCAAGCTTCACCCGCCCAAGGGCCTTTGATGGCTCCCTGCTGGGCACCCGGGCCACATCACGACTGTTCCCGGGGCCCCGTGTCCATGAGCTGTGCGGGGTGGTGGGCCTTTCCCAGAGGACCACCCCACAGCCCCCATCCTGGCCCCTCAGGCGCCGTGCCCACGCCCTGCCAGAACACAGACACATTACGCGGACCCAGGTCACAGACGTGGCCCAGAGCCCAGAGCTGTAGGGGGTGGCAGGTCCGGGAGGGAGGCCCCAGGGTCTGCACGTGGCACGGGTGCGCGCACGGTGCCCTGCAGTCGTGGCTGGGCCCTCGCTCGGTGCGGATGACAGCGCTTCCCTGGCCACCCTGCGAGTTTCTGCACCCACCTGGCACACGTTACCTCTCTGGGCCTGAGTGTTCTCATCTGTAAAATGGGAAACAAGCTTGCCCAGGATGGACTGGCTGCGAGGCCCCTCTGCAGAGGGGGCGTGGCTGCATGCACGGCAGAGACATGAATGCAGATACCTCAGGCTGCTCCCCGGAATGCTGGGGACAGCAATGGAGTGGGCAGGCCAGGGCATCCCGGCTTAGTCTCTCTTTCCTGGAGCTCAGCTCCTGAGGCAGATGAGCCCCTTGTCAGAAAACCATTTAGCATTGCCCCCTTCCCGCCCCCCCGCCCCGGTTGGCATTTATAAAAAGCTTCCCTCAAAGTTGGACCTGAGAGATGCTCTGGGGTCAGAAGTTCACTTAACTCTGACAGACCTGCATCCCACGTCTCCTTAGAACTGTCCAGTGACACCAGCACGGTAAGGCTCTGACAAGTCCTGCAAGGAAGCTGGGATAACATGGAGTTGCCAGGTGAACACCTATGGACAGCACACTGAACGAAAACACTGTATTGTGGCTCTTTCTGCGGTAAGACGGGGCAAGCCGCTTGAAAGGCTGCTGTGCCTCACATCCCCATTCGCACCTCTCTCCCCAGACTTGCCAGTTAGAAGCAAGGTGCAGGAAAGCGAAGTGACCTGACTTGTTTCCTGCTGAAGGTGAAGTGAGTTGACTCCCTTAAGCATGGAGAGAACTACAAAACCATGTAAAATAAAAATGTGAGAATGTTTATCTCCCTGGAGAACAGTGACAGCCTCCCCTGGGCGGGGTCTTTCAGCGACAACTCAGCTTCTCCATTATGGGGGCAGAGGCAGGCAGCAAGCAGCTGGGTTAAGGGCCTGCTGCGGAGTGTGGGTTCACCCCGGGAACCCTGGCCGTGGGGAGCCCATGGTCCAGATTCTGTCCACTCTGCAAAACTGTAAGCACTCTAGCTTCTAGGCTGTGTGGCGGCTGTGGCCACCGGTGACAGCAGAAGCGTGTCCTAGGAAGCCGACTGCCGCCCACGGCCTCCCCCAGCTGCCCAGCCCCCCAGGAGTGAGGGGAGCTGTAGCACCTCAGGTCTCACACCTTCAGTGCCGCATTATTTAAGGGCCTTCCTCCAAAAAGCAAAGCATAAAAATCACATCTTATGGTAGCAGTGGTCTAAAGACAGATTAATACTGTGTATTAAAACACTTGAAATCTAGGGGCACCTGGTGGCTCAGTTGGTTAAGCGACTGCCTTCGGCTCAGGTCATGATCCTGGAGACCCGGGATCAAGTCCCACATCGGGCTCCCTGCTCGGCGGGAAGCCTGCTTCTCCCTCTCTCACTCCCCCTGCTTGTGTTTCCTCTCTCGCTGTGTTTTTCTCTGTCAAATAAATAAAATCTTTAAAAAAACCAAAAACACCTGAAGTCTCACTTTTTCTTTTCTTTTTTTGGACCCAGGCATCCGAGTCCTGCTCCCGCCCGGGGTCACAGAGCCACCCGTCCTGGCTAGTATGGGTGGACTCTTGGAGGGCCTAGAAGGACTGCAGTGAAGACCTCTGTGGCTT